>CM034150.1:153328072-153370572 GCA_019776745.2 Taxus chinensis | reverse complement strand
TTTCTATTCTAGGATGAATTCATGTCTTAATGCGGCAATTTTTCCTTATCATACACATTCTATTAACTTCTTATTAAGGACCAATTGAATTCTATGCAACCAGTCAATACCATGCCACATGTGTTTGCTCAACCAACCAAACCTTCCCACGTGTCTCTGTCGGTTTATAAATATGAATAGAGTCTATTATTTTTCCATTTTTTCTCAACATTTTTTTCTATTAACTCATACTTCCTCCATCCCTCCCTATCTATGTATAAACATCAAGTTCCATATAGACAAAAAAAATTCTAAAATTTTGATGGCGTCATTTTTGTATCCATGGTTTTATCTATGCAACAAACATTGAGAGGTGGATTTTGACAAAGCCATCATAGACATAAGGTTGAATGTTGTCTTCAAAACCAAAACTCAGTAGGTCTTGGACATCATTAAGGCCATTATCGGTTTTAGTTATCTCAATCTTTGAAGCCGCCCTTTGATGAATTTTTCAATAGATGTTGTCTTCATTAGCAATGTGCTCAAAGTAAACCCTGACAAGAGGGTTGTGATGGTTATGGGGGTAATCTTCATTAGGTCTAAGCATAGGATAAATTTATACATCATGCTTGAAAATTTTGAATTAAATGGACATGACTCATCTCTGTTTTCCCCTTTTGAGGCTCTTTCACATGGATTCATAATTACCACTTCTTTCAAGACTTTGGAGGCTCAATTTTATACTCTTCTAAATTTCATTAGTAAAGTGGTCACTTGTGAGTTTGAGGACACCATCAGAGTGCCATTGGCCAAATTGGATGCATTGAAAGCTCCAATTTCACTGGATGGGGAGCATATCAACATCTCCCACATAGAAACAACCAAGAAACAAAAAGCTTACAAAACCCTACTCAAACAATATGGAACTAAAGGGTTCAATATTTATTATAAATATGCTACTGGTCCTTCTACCTTATATAAATGAATTTATAGATATATTAAGATACATTATACTATAGGTTATACCATTATAGATATCCTTTAATGGGTTTTTGTATATAAAATTTTGATACTTAGTATTCAAAGCATGTAATGAACTATTTTTGAATTATTAATCAACGGGAAAGGGGCCCTATAACCTTTAGTTACATATCCAAAAAATGTTAATACTATATTCTTAACTTCGATGGTGCTTTTAGAATTTTTAATATATGGAAGACAATGTAAAAATCAATAACAAAACTACAAATAAAAATAAAGATAATAGTTCTCAAGTGGAGGATTATTTCAACGAAGAGGGACCCTACAAAATCTGGAAAGCCATTGTGGTATAGGGCCAAAATATATCTGAGCTAGATACTCTTAATGATTTATTGTGTGGAATGGTGGTTAATAGAAAACAAGAACATGACAACATTATTTGATCTAGAGAGGAAAATGGAAATTTCTTGGTTAGGAGTACCTACAAAGCTCATTTTGAAGAAGTGCCTTCAGTGGACAACTTCAAATGGGATAGTTTTTGGTTCAAGGAAGTTATTCCCAAAGTTAATATCTTTTGGTGGCTTGTTCTACATGGAAAAATCCTCATTGTGGTAAACCTAAACAAAAAGGGATTCAACATGGTCAATAGGTGTGTGTTATGTGAGGAAGATATGGAAAACACCTATCACCTTTTCCTTGAGTGTCCTTTTTTGGTCAATTTTAGGAACTCCCTTCTTTCTCTCTTTGATATTAAGTGGATTTTCCCTCCCATTTTGAAGATGACTTAGACCCAATGGATTTTCCCTTTTAAGAGCCAAGGTCTCAAGTTTCTACGGATCTTTTCCACTATGCATCTTAACTGGGAACTATGGAAGGAAGAAACATGCGAATATTCAAGGGAAAGAAGGAACCAAAGAGAAGAATTGTTGTCAGATGTTATAATGCAATAAAAGCTAGCTTCTCCTTTATTCAAAATAAGAAAAAGTGTATCAATGTTCAGGAAAGCATCATATCCTCAAAGTTGGATATTAACAACAACCACAAGATACCTCCTAAACCTAACCCCTAGTTGGATGGTTCGGAAAATCCCACCATTGACTGGATCATGATAAATTTCGACGATGCCCCGAAAGGAAACCCATGAAAAGATGGAATTGGAGGATTTTTTAGGGACCACAAAGGCACATTTCTACTTGGTTACTGCTATAGTTTGGGAATCCAATGCAATCATATTGGTGAAGCCACTGCAGTTTTTTGGGGATTAAACATTGTTGTTAAAATGAATTTTTGGAAAATCAAAGTTGAAGGTGACTCCATGAACATCATAAATAACATCCTCAATAATGGTACTACCTCTATATCTATCAGGGATTCTATTGAAGGTATAAAATACATGGATAAAGGGTTCAAAGGAATTTTAAGCATATTTATGGGGAGGCCAATGGGATGGCTGACCTCTTCACTAACAAAGGGGTCTATTTTGATGGGATGAAGTTCACTAATAAATTTGAGGAGTTAGAAACCCCCATGAAAGTTCAACTTCCTAAGGATGCTAATGAACACAATGTCAAGAAATGTTCTTAAGTTTTGGAGGAGGGTGATGTTCAACGGTAAGAAGAATGATTATTTTTATCATTTTTTGTATCAACATGAAATTGGGGAGTCGAGATACACTATGATTAAAACTAATGCCTGGAAGAGATACATGCAAGATAGTGATAATCATAAAGGCTAGGATTTAACGTGTGGGAACGAGTCTATCAAAAGTGGTGGTAAAATTATTTTTAGGAACAAGTGAACTCAGTGGAGGTGAGACATCAAGAAAATCCTTGAGATGAATTTGTACCTTTTGCACAGAGTGCAAAACTGTGGAGGAGTTAAACCCTTAAAGAATAAAAATGGGTGGAGACTTAGTGAGACTCTAACCTACAACTTTTTTAGAGATGAGAAAGGAAGCATTCTAGCTCTTAGAGAATGTTGGTTTGATGAATTTTCTCAACATCTTCAATGGCCATGACGAGAATCTCAGCCTCAGATTGCTAAGTCATGGAAATATGTTTGGGTATATATGTAAGGCTTATCCTTTTCAATTACTCCCAAGATGATTGCAAAAGTGACTGGGTTGTTGGTGGAGGGAAGATTGATCTTTAAACCAAAGTATGACTACTTTTTGGAAGTGTAGAAGTTCCTGAAAGGTAAGGATACTTTAACTCAACATTTCAATGGCTATGACAGAGTCTCCCTATCTCCCTCTTTTGAGGAAATCACTCTTCTGTTGATGTCATATGTTACCCTTGAGGGAAGGTTCAAAGTTGTTTACAACTACTATTTCCCTATGCTTAACCATATCAGACATGGTAGGCTTTACTGTTTTCCTAATTTTTTGTTCAAATGTTTGGAGAAGTCTATTGAACTTCTCAGAAAGTGCATTTTCACTAAGGGCTTATTAAGGCATTGGTTCGAATAGGGACCCAAATAATTGGTAGGGTTGAGCAATTTTGTGTGAAGGGGAAGAACCCTAGGGAGGAGGAAAATGTTAAAATCTTGGGTAAAAGGACTAGATCCCGCACGACCATGGAGAATCCTAAGAAGGAAATTAGAGTGGAGGGCCTGGAAGAGAAACATGGGAAAATTGAAATTAGCTTTGGGCCTTAGGAAGAGGAAACTCAGGATCTTGAAGAGGACAACAGGGACAGTAAGCTTCAGGAGAACAATGTGGAGACCAAACCAGTTAAAAAGGAAAAACACAAGGAAAGCACCCCCAAAATGGCTGAAAAGGAAGAGATATCTGCAATACATACTCAGAGTGCTGAGGAAGAAATTGTTAGTCTCAAGGATTTGAAGGTTTATCAAAAATATATTTGTACAATGCAGGAATATGTGGTCAAGACCAGTGCTTTCATGAAGAAATTCAAAAATTGTAGACTGAATATTGATATAAACAAGAATAAGATCAATATGGTCGCTATCAAACTTAGAGAGATGCATGATAATATTGGACAAATCACCTCTATCGTGGTTAATGAAAAACATAAAAATTCTAATGAAAGATTCCAAGCTATGAAGAAGGATATGTTGAAAATGAAGGAGATTGTGATGCACATAAAAAAATTGCATATAATGAACATGAAAAACACAATTCAACATTTGAAAATGATGGGAGAACTGATCTATGCAATGCAGAAGACTAAGCATTTGGAAAAAGAAGGTTTCATGCCCAAAAAAGAGATGATTGAACTGGACTACGAAAAATATAGGGTCATTATTGCATAATTGGTCAGAGAATGGAATGATTGTATATAGTTTGCGAGTAAAATTATCAAGGACTAAAACTATGTTGTTTGATTTTTGGTCTTTGCTTAGGTTGTATGCCTTTTTATGTTTTGCTGTTAGTTTGGCCTTTTGGACCTATGTTGTTGTTACTGTGGTTAAATATTTTTTTATTTGGCTTCTTGGTGTGTTTTTTACTGGCATCAATGGGTATACCCTTAGCCAGGATCTTTTCATCATAACTTTATGGATTGTACGAGGTAGGGTCCCCTTAACCCTTTTTTACCACTAATAAAAATAAATATAATGACATTATTTTGTAATAATGAACACACATATATATAAACATTACATATGAAATTTGATATGAGAATTACTATTTTTAATACATACCAAACTAAAACTCAAGTAGCTGAAACAATCCTTGAACAACACTTTTTTTTATCATTTTCATACTCTATTATGTATCTTAAATGCATGCATTATTTTACATTTTTTCATCTGTGTTATTTGTATTTTTCCATCATTTTTCTTAATCAACACATATTAGTCCATTATGTTTCTCAATTATGTCTAACTCGAGTTGCATTTTTTGTCCATTTGCAAGTTTCCAACTACATATTGTACATCTACATCATAATTGAGTACCATTACCATTTTTTGGATCTATTGGTTTAGTGAATGGATATTTAGCTACCCATTACAACTGAAAATAACTTTTAATTTTCAATCTACTTCTCTTCCTTCACTCATATTTCTTAGTATTTCAACTAAAGTTGGTGTTTGATGAGTAGAAAACTCTGCTGTTAATTGCATCTCATCATAAGTAATTTTTTCTAGTTTCCTTTTCCTTGACGCATAATTGTCAGTAGAATTTTTAACTAAACTTGGTGTTTGATGAGAAATAGAAATGTCTTTTGCTAGTTATATCTCATAATCATGATCATCATCTAATGGAGGCACATAAAAATGATTTTCCTCCATTGGAGGCACGCCATCATCAGTAATAATTTTAATTGATGACATGCTATTGTGATTAATTATTTCATGTGGAATATCCCTATCAATGGGTTAGGCATGAAAAGGGTTTTTGCATTATCATTGAACCTTAATATGAAACTAAAAAAGAATTAAAAAAATTAATCATTTAGTACGTGTATTTGGTGTGGATGTTGATTGTGTTGGCTTGTTTTGTAGATGAATAAAATAAGATATTAGGGTCAATTTTTTTATGATTGGCCTAGACCCTTACCATTATCAAACAAATTTCATTAAATTATATTTCAACGAGTAGTCGTAGAATTCTTGGGAAAGGTTGTGGCTAGTTATGAAAGGGTACAAATTGTAGATGACCAACATCTTTGTAGTTAGGTGACTGTAGGATATGGATACATCAAATTTTTGGGTTTTTATGTAGAAAAAGTCTTCGCTCCAAATAACTATGGCTCAATGTCATATGCATGTTTAATATGTAGATAGTCAACCATTATATATATATATATATATATAGATGTGAAATAATTAGACTTCTACAAGATCTGCCTTCAGCCTTAAAGAACTTTGGAGTCATATATGTTGGAAGCACAATGGACTGACAATGGACTAAGAGGGGGGGGGGGGTGAATCAATCATTTAAAACCTTTTCTTAAGTATTTTAAGTTGATTACACTATTTAAAACATCACATCAACATTTGTTAACTATTAAGAGCACATTAATCATGAACAACCATACATAAGAATGGGAGAGCACACAAGACACAAAATCTAAGTGGGAAACCTTCAAGAGGAACAAAACCCACTATTTTTTTTGATTATATTACTCAAGCCAAAAGAATTGCATGAATATGACACATCACACAAGATTTTCTTAGTGAGGAAACCTTGGAATCCTTGGTTCAGTGCTTTGGGTACAATTCCAGATGTAACTTCCAACATGTGGCATTAGTATGTCCATTTATATCACAATTCTTAAAGAAATTCTTAGGATCTTTACAAGTATGCAACACAGTAGAGGTATGTTTACTTTTCCATTTACCTCTGCTACTTGTCTTCCCTTGTTCTTTTTCTTGTTGATTTATTGTCTGGTCTCCCTTTGGCTTTGCTTCTCCTTGCTTCTTCTCATCATCAATGTAGTATGGCTGTATACAAGCTTCATTGAGATCCTTGGGCTTCGTGGAGATTACCTTCCTCCAAAGGTGAGTGTGAAGTCCTCCCAAATACTTGGTTAGAATGTCCTCATCCTCCAAGTCCATATTAAGCAACATGGATTGTCTCTAAAATTCCGTAGTGTAGTCTTGCACACTTTGACCATTGCCCTGTATAAAGTACTACCACTTAATCATCATTTCAGTCTTATGGCCAATAGGATAGAAGTTATCTCTAATAAACTCTTTAAAACCCTTCCAAGTACTAACAATAGGATGTTTCTTCTTTTCACAAGTGGCTAGATGGGTTTCCCACCAAACCAGAGTATGACCTTCCATTTTGAGATGTGCAAAGGTAATCCTTTACGCCTTAGTGACATTATGCACACTAAAATAGAATTCCAACTGTTATAGCCATTTATACAGTAATTCTACATCTACTTGTCCTTCAAAATTCTTTATTTCCACTTTCGTTTCAACTTTAAAAGGTGTATGAGCAGATTTTACCTTTTTTCTTACAATTGGCATCTCTTTTTCATGCTCTTCCCATTCTTCCTCTTCGTGGCTCTTCCCGATACCAATTTTTTTGGCCAGTGCCCAAACCACTAAGTCTATGGAATCTTGCTTAACCGAAGCCATCTTCTATAGATATGAAATTTCTTCTTTTTTTCTATGCAACCTATCCATCATGGTCTCTAGCATCTCGACTCTACGGACCAAGTTATCTTCCTCCATTTGAGCTCAAATTCTTTGTTTCCACTTCTTCATAGAAATATCTAGCTTTCAAGTTAAAAAATTTTCACCTTTGGACCTTGTCATTGTCATACAAGTCACAAGAAATAATCGAATACTACAGTCCTAGATATATAATCAACTCTGATACCAAAATGATCCATAAAATTCTACTTTGGAACTCTATGAAATCACACAATTATGTTTTTCTACTTTCAACTTTGTAAAATTATAGCTATTACATTAAAGATTATAGTTTTAGTGACTGATTAACTAGTGCTTAGGACAGAATTGTAGAGAAATGCTAGAAGAATTCCACACAAAACACAAGAATTTTTATTCTGAGAAACCCCCAATTTGAGGGAAAACCAGTTGAGAAGGGCAATTGCTCTTTCTTCTCACTTGTATTAGCCAAATAATCAAATTAACACAGATTACAATAAGTATGAAAAGAAAGCAACAATGTAAACCTTCTCTCCAATTACTTGCTTATCTCTATTTTCTTACACCTTGCTCCTACAATTTCACTACAGCACTAAAGAATCTCTACTCACTTGTTATCATATCAATTAAAAATCTTGCTTCTTGATCTATCTGGATCTTTGATTAATCCCAATTCTCTTTGCTCCTTTCTTGTACTTATAGGCCTTCTCCCATGTCCTCCCATGCACTAGAGAATGTGAAAGGGCATTTAGGGAGGGAAGAGACACAGTTGGGATGCTTCAAATTCGGGTCTATTCATGCTCCCATTCTCTCTTTTCTATGTTGAGAAGTGTCAGGAACGCTTCTCTTGCACAGATTCCGGTCAATTTCAGGACCTTCGTCTCTAGTTGGGGCTGCGGTTATAGGAACGTCACCCTTCAAGGCAACGGTTCTACAACCGCTGCTTTTCATAGAGCATTGTTTATGTCCAAAACCTCTGTTTACCTCATTTCTATTTTTTTTTTCAATTCTCCTTCTTGGTGCTGATGGAACTGATGAGGTGGTGTGTTTTTCTGGATCCCTATGGATCAATGCTCTCTGGAGTGGGCCATACATGATTACAAGATGTAAAGAGGTGAATTCATTTTTCCTATCTAATCTTAATGGAGAAGCACTGCCTATCCTAGTTAATGGGATACACCTCAAATCTTCCTATTGAGGAAGTTCACCTTGTATGGTATTAGTCTAGTTTCCCTTCCTCTGAGTGCTTTGCACATTAATTTTTTTTCTTTGTCTCGTCTTGCTTTGTTTTTATTTGTTTTTTTTTTTCTGTTTTATATTTTATTGAGGTTAAGGGATCATGTGTCCAATGGATTGCTTAAGGCTACTAGAACAATGCTTAGCAAAAAAACATCCCCAAGAGATCACCAAAAATGTTAACTTTACAAGTTTCCCTTACTAAGAGTGATTTTGAAATTTTGCTTGCAGCTTTCGAATTTTATTTGAATTTTACCCATTTTTTATTTTTCCCAGAAATTTATTTTAGAAGTTACCTAAGTATCAATATTTCATCAGATTTTAGATTTTGGAAGTCAACACACAGTTTGTGTGTAAACTGCATGTTGAGTTCTGAAACTCGAAACCCGCCCCCCAAAATAAATTATGAAATCGAAAATCGAACTCAAGCTACAGTTTACACGCAAACTGTGTGCTAAGTTTCAAAGTTTGATTCCCCACTTGCATTTCAAAACTCGGAGTCCGACATACATTTTGTGTGTAAAATGCACATCGACTTCTGACTTCCGCCACCGACCATCTCAGTACAGTTTGGAACTCGAAACTTCAGAACTCGGAATCCGATATACATTTTGGATGCAAACTGCATGCCGAATTTTGACTTCCGATAGAAATTCAACATTAAATGCCAACGACTCATACGTACCTACCCTGTAGTAATTAATTTTTACTTTCCTATTTAAGGGCAAGTTTTACGTGTCAATTTTACCTAACAATTTGATGCATGGACTTGTTGACATTCCTCTGAACTCTGACCGTAATCCCTGGGTGATTTTTAAAGCATTTTTCATGTTTTTTCTTATCAGATAGTTGGGTAAGTTTGCAAGTTATCTTTTGGTCTTCTTTTAATATTTTTTCTTGTCAGTTTCATGTCTTTCATGGGTGTCTTTCATATTTCCTCCTTTGCGTCATTTTTCAAAGTTTTGTCTTTTGAACTCATGGATTTTTCACTCTCATTGTTTTTCCTATTCTTGAAGCCTAGGCTTCAAATCTTTATTTTCAAAAATCGGAGGAGAAAATACTTAATACAAAGAAGAAAAGATTATTTTCGGAGGAGAAAGGGTTTTTTCAGAGGTTCGAGGCTACAAAGTATGGCTCAAATTTCACCATCAGAATTCAGACATTGAGTTGCACTTCGCAAGTCAGAACTTCGGGTCAGAATTGCATTTCAGAACTCTGGAGCTACATTACATGTTCTAATCTCCGTCGTCATAATTACATGATGGAAACACGTGTTGGATTTGTAGAGCTATTTTGCAAGGTTGTACTTCCACCTTTAACCTTCGATTCCCATTTAATTAAGGATATATAAAGAATTCACCAGGGATGATGTCTAGATCCTCTTTTAAGGGGAAAGAAAAGATGAAGTATAGTTTTCAAGGGGTGACTCCCCCTACAAGCATTACTTCAGATGTTGATAGCATTAGAGACACTGACCTAGGGCATATTGACCTTCTGGAATTCTAGGAAAGAGATAGATCTTCCAACACAAAGCCATAGATGCAGGAAATCTTCGATAGTGGAATTGCCTTGGTTGTTGCCTTCCCTCCGTCAATGCAATGCCCCGAGTTTGTGCTTGCTGTTGGTGCACACTTTAATAAATAATCACACACAGTAAAAGCTAATGACAAGATAATGGTGATTAAACTAGAAAGTGACTACTTTGAGGATTTATCAAAGCTCCTTGAGGTCAAGAAATATACCAAGAATTCCTGAGAATCCACTCTTGAAAATTGGGATGCGAAGACCAAAACTTGTACAAATTTTTTCAATAAAATTTATTTGATAAATTCCAAGGGCTTGTTGTCTAGGTTCCCTAAGATTTTTCCACAATCGAAATTTATTCAGGAAGGAAATTATATCATCACGTTGCTGAGTAGGGTCACATGACTTGCTTCTTCCAGGGAGTTTCAAGAATGGATGTATTTATACATTGCCACCATTTGGAAGAATGCTAATTTTATCTGATGGGTGGAATATATCAGCAATGTTATTTGTTTCCAATTATCAGACATATTAACTTTTGGGAATTTCTTTATGACTTCCTATCTTATATATGCAACTGCAGGAATGAGGAACTATCCAGGGTTGTTTCCAATAGGGTCAAGAGCTGCTTCTCATATTTATGATTTTTACCCCCAACTTGTGATGAAGGAAGGGGCTAGACACTTTTGAAGAGTAAATAATGCCTTATTTTCTGTTATTTTGTACTTTTTTTATAAGGACTTATATAACTGGAGGATTTCTGATAATTCTTGGAAGGAATTCAAAGAATGGGGAGGTATTTATTTGCAATTACCAACATTTACGTATATTAGGGTACCTGGTTTCACAAGTGTTCCTTACAAGTTACCTAGGTTCCCCACAGATAAGTGGGTATTGATGGAGCTGGTTCATAAATTATTGCATTATCACAATATCCAACATGACCGATATAAGATGGAAGCTCTATTTCCCATAAATGTGGGAAGATATACCTGTGATTCAATGTACAAAGCAAATAATGTAGAAGGGGAAATGCAACAGATGACCTTAAAGACATTTCACCAGCGCACTTTCTTTGATTACTAGGAAAAATTCGATGGACATGGGCGAATCGATGTTCATGTGCCATAATTGGAGGATATCTAGTTCAACTGTAAATATGAAATCACAGTGAGAGAAAGGAACTTTGTGTTATGTTGTGGATCCTATTTTATGTGTGGAACTGTTGAAGACTCTACACTAAAAGTATTGTACACTATCCACAATTTTCTCGCATGGGTTCGGGGGCTGTAGCCCCCGAAAGTGGGGGTTTGGGGGCAGATTCCTGAGAAAAAAAAGTGGCCTAAAAAAATATGCTAAATCTATCGGGAAACATGCTCTTCTCATATGGGTGGGATTTTTGACCCATAGGTTTATGGGGTGGTTTTGGCCCATGGGTGTCATACCCACAATATTCTAAAACTGCTTAAACAATTCCCTATTTATGTGATTTTGTGTATATGGTGGGGTAGATGTTGCATCGGAGGTGTGTGAGTTCAAGTGTTAATTCAGGAGAGTTTGTTGAGCATAGAGCCAAATAGATCTGGGTATTGTACTAAGAGAGAGGCCGCTTGTAATAAAATCTGAGCAAGTGATTCTTAGTGGATGTAGCCCAAATTGGGTGAACCACGTTAAATAATGTCTCTGTGTTGTGTTCTTTTATATTTTGCACTTTTATTTTCAGATATGTGATATTATTCTACATATTAGTTTCTACTATTGCGATTCTATGTGGGATTGTTCTGCATATTTTATCCCTTATTTCCTAACAATTGGTATCAGATCCTAATTTGGTTTACTAAAGTGTTGAATCATAGGGAAAGTTTTAGCTTTAGTGGGAGCTATGACATATGATGGAAGATCAAGGGTTGATAAATTCAACAAGAAGAATTTTAGTCTTTGGAAGATGCAAATGGAAGATTACCTTTATCAGAAGGATCTTTATATTCTGATGTCTTGAAAAGGGACCAAACTCTTGAGCATGATGGATGCGGAATGGGATTTGCTAGATAAGAAGGAACTTGGGAAAATATTGCGATGTCTTGCATCTTCGGTATTATTTAATGTTTCAAAGGAAAAGACTACAAAAGAACTTATTGATGCATTAGGTAAGTTGTATGAAAACCCCTCTACCTCTAACAAGATTTTTTAATGAAAAAGTTGTTTAATATGAAGATGTATGAAAATGGTTTAGTAGCAGATCATTTAAATGATTTTAATACAATTGTAAATATGCTAGCTTTGGTTACAATAGAATTTGATGAAGAAGTTAGGGCTTTATTAATTCTGTGCTCTTTACTTGATAGTTGGAATATCTTGGTAATGGTGGTAAGCAACTCAGTTCCAGCTAACTCGAAGTTAAAGTTTGAGGATGTTGTAGGGGTGATTCTAAGTGAGGAAATGTGAAGAAAAATCTCTAGGGAATCTTCTACTTCAGGGAATGCTTTGATAGTGGAAACTAGAGGGAGACAGAAGAATAGAGGAAGCCATGGAAAATTGAAATATTGGGTAAGGTCAAAATCCAAAAGAAAGATGGTATGTTGAAACTATGGAAAGTTTGGGCATGCAAAGACGGACTGTTGGGAGCTTCAAAATAAGAAGAAACAATATGAAGAAAACAAGGAGGAAAATGTGGCAATGGGTAATGTATGTCAGGATGCCTTGATTCTTTATTTTCATAATATTATAGAATCTTGGGTTTTAGATTTAGGGGTTTATTTCCATGCTACTCCACATAGGAATTATTTTGTTGATTATGTTGAAGGGGATTTTGGGCATGTTTTTCTTGGTGATGATGAGCCTTACAACATAGTTGGAAAAGGTTATGTTCAAGTTAAGATGTAGAATTTGAATACATAGCTATTGAAGGATGTCAGACATGTGCCTACATTAAGATGAAATTTGATATAAGTGGGGCAGTTGGGAAGTGATGGTTGTACTATGATATTTACAACAGAATCTTGGAAGGTTGCCAAGGGTGTTCTTGTGGTGGTAAGTGTAGACACCTAAAATATGCTTACACTTAGAATTTCCTTCAATTCAGCCGATTAATGACACTTCGTTAATTCCCCATTCTTTTCTCCATTCTCGAATGTGCATTCACAACACAGACACCAATTTTTGGTATAACGCCCCTCCGTCATCTCGCGTTCATGCAATTTCCTATCTCACCTTTATTTTTCCTAAATTTCAATAAACCTCATCATCTATTCAACCAAATTTAATTAATTATTAAATGGGCTCCATATAAACCCATTTAATAATTGACTTTTGGCATTATCCCCCATCTCTCACAAATTATTCAATCCATGGGTATTAATATACCCATCCGACACCCCTTTCTAAATTTCAAATGGAATCTATCATCTCACCTACCATGTCAATCATGCTCCCCACTCCATCTAATAATTCAAACCGTGGTCCCCACGTGATCACATCATATCTCTTAACTCGGGTTACTCTACCCAACCCCGGTTACTTGTTAACCCCAATCTAACCTCACATCCAAGCTATAAATATGGGTTTTCCCCCATATTTCAAGGACCGATATATTTTTCAAGAAGACCCTAGACCTGGAGAGACCTAGGCCCAGAGAGGAGAAGAAAGAGCTTAATTAAGTTCTGCAAGTTTGAGGGAGAAATATTTGCCATGGTTCGTTATCTTACCATCTTGATGCCCAATTCATCTCCATAGCAGAGCACAAGCTAAGTCCCCTCGTCATTTTAGTTACTTGTCATTTTATATTCCATTATTTCTACATGATAACTATTGTTCATGATCTATTATTATCTTGTCTGACATGGGGGTTGACATCCTCCAAGGGAGTTAATATCCTCTTGGAACCGGCACTTTCCGGGCAACCCCCACATATTGTTATCTAATCTTATCTATTTCAGTTTTGTAGATCTAGCTTCTTTATATCATACATTTATCTTCTTTTCTCTCATAGATCCACATCTGCATCTGAGGTCCTAAGCCCTCCATCATTCAAAGTTGTTGGTGGCTCCCAGTATCGGCCTTCACCCCGCTCGAGAACGAAGTTTCCTGTACAACATTATGGCATGCCTGGTGGGACCAGATCCTAGATCTGGTCATTTTGTTTGTTATTTTACTCATCTTGTCTAACTTGCTTGTTTGCATGGTCTTAATATTTGTTGATCTCAGTGTAGCACAATCCATCATCTAATTCACCTCAGAGGTATGTACTCTTTGTTTTATATTTACCCGCATGGGAAATGAATCTGGAAATTGACCTTATGACTTGACGTTTTTTTTTTAACTTGGTTTTGTAATAAATATATATCTCTTTGTTATTACTTGCTTTGTTTTTTTTAAATATCGTAAATATCACAATTAATCATCATCAAAAGATTAGTATTTAGAGGATAAAAGTTTATATCCGGTTTAATATTGATTAATTTTGTAGTTCATTTCATCTGTCTAGCTTATGATACTATTGTTGGTTTTATTTGGATGATTGTTAATATACCATCTCATTTGTATTATTTTATATAATAATACTAACTGTCATTGTAAGGAAAATTTAAAAATAAAAAATAAAAATTGTGTAATTATTATTCAATTCAATTGAATTAAATTACAAAAAAAGAAAAAAGAATTAATGATAATTGTTAGCATCCTACGCTATCACCATCTCCCTTTTTCCCTTCACCAAGCTATCTCCACTCCCCTCTTCCCACCTACCTATCTACCCGTTGACTCCCTTCCGTCCATCTCCCTTCTTCTCAACCCCATCCGACACTGAGCTCATATCCCAACTCCCATATATTTCCCCCCAACTCCGCAAGCTCCCATTGGATTTCTCCTCTTCCTGAGATCCCATCTCCTTTCCACTCCACTAAGCTACCACCCCCACACACCTCTCCCTTGTCTGAGTAATTTCTATTACCCCGCGACCCCCTCCAATGTACTCAGCCATCTCCCCAACTGACTACTTCCACCGTCTACCTCCCTCCACTCTTTCCCCATGACTCCCTCACCGAGTTCCCACCATCCTCCTTTCTCTCCACGAGCCACCGATTCCTCCAAACCCACACCAAGAAATCTCCTTCCTCATCATATCCTTTCACCCACGAGCTCACTTTCTGCCTCCTGCGTTGCTCTCCATCGACCTTGATCTCCATCCTCCTCTGTTCCTCCCTCCACGAATCCTTCACCACACTTCCTCCGCTCCTTTCCCGCAGTCCCGGCCTCGGCCGAGCCATCTCCACTTACCTCCCAACATCCTCGAGCTCCTATCTAAGCTAGTCCAAACAAATCCCCTCATACAATTTTCTCTACACCTCTTCCCAACCGCACTACATTCTGTCCCCACGCAGACTCACTCCCTCTCCTATACCAACTCTCCACACTCTGGAAAAATCTTCCTAATGCCTCCACTCGGATTCCTTCCCTGCACAGCCACCTGAGAGAGCTAAGCCATCAATGAATTTTTATTTTTTAGGTAAATATAATTTTGAATTTTAGACCCGGCTTGAAAATAATGGAAAAGTAGATCACTTGAATTCAACTTAAACTATAACAGATGTGTTATATTTTTGGATACGGGATTCCCTCCACTAATCTTGGCAGTTTTAAATGATTCGGCACTCATAACCATTGCATCAATTTGACACATCTAATCAATAAGTGTAACCACATTTCTATAGCTCCGTTAAAGATTTAGTCTATATCAATGTATAATAATTTGTACGATCACAGATTTCGATCCTTAACACTTCCAACTGCTTCTAACTCAGTATCAAATTCACACTGGTTTTGTGTGTATTGACTATACAATCTCTTTATAGCGATTGGTTGACAATTCTTTAGAACACATTTATAAAAGCCGCTTTTGATAATTGACTAAAATTTAGTTATTAAAATTTAGTAAAATTTCGATGAATTTGAATTTAAGTCTCTTTCTAACAATTGGCTCACAATTCTTTAGAACACATTTATTCACGCTGCCTTGGATTAAAAAAAATGCCATTCAATATTGAAATGTAATCCACATCCATGGAATGTCAACACCATAGTTAATTGTATATGTCCCGTTTAGTTCTCTTTTTCATGTGATTCACTTTATGTCATCACACATGTAAAAAGTTGTGTCCATGTGTAGTAGGACCACCTTGGGCATACCTAAAAGTGAATAAAATTTCTCTCAATAAAAAGGTTTGATAAGATATTGTTCCTCACTTCTTTTTCTCGTCCTATTATTATAGATATCTTATCATTTTCATATCTTTTCGGTCGACTATTGTGGAGTATAGGACCTTAATAAATTACTTAATAAGTATCGTTATCAATAGTCTACTACAAAAATCAACCAACATACACATTTATATTGTTTTGATAGTGTAGTTTATCATTTAACAACATAATTATAATTTTATTGATTCATCGCTTTATAGATTATTTTTATAATCTAAAGTTGGTTTGTCATTGTATAATTCATAAAAAAAAAATTTGCAAACATCTTAGTCCAATTATCCTCTTACAGCGGGAAGCTTAGCAAAATGTCCTTATCGATTGTGTGGGTTTACATGGAAATAGAGACCTAATTTGGATTTTATCATTCATCAATATGAAAATAATAATAATAAAATAACTTTTCATTTAGGATAGTCAGAACACTAGAGGAATGCACCTATATTGAAAAAAAACACATTATTTTTGAATTTATTGTGTTTATAATAGATGCCTAATCTTATTTAACAAGCATAATACAATGAACTTGTTTTTATATTAATATCATACGCGTAGGATTCTCTTTTGCATATAAATATTAGAACGTTTTGTTTTATTATCCTTTTTATATATTTTTAACTCATATCCACTAATTGTCATATTTTCTTTTTGCAGGAAAATTCTAAATTACGATGTCAAAGATTAAGTGTTAAACCAAAACACATCGTAAGTCTCTCTTATCAACCCCATCTATGAATGTGAATCATCTAATTTCAGGGTACCCGGATGGCCCTGGACACTAATCGTCACTTCCAAATACATCACTATCATGTACAATCAAATAACAGGGGAAATCATTCTCTAGACCCCTCTTCCAGTCGTGAATGGTGCACTTTTAAGGTCACTAGACGTTCCAGGTCTGTGATTAATACCTCTAAACACGTGCAATCAAATAACAACGATAAGCGATTCTCCAGGTATTCCTCATTTTTCTCTATTTTCTCTTTTCTGCATTGAAATTTCCTTTTTCTGAGTGACTGTCTGCATCAAATGTCACATTTCATTTTGGTCTAAAACAAACCTTCTGCATCCTACTTGCTTACATAGCCTAAGTAACAGATTTAACTTCTGCATTTCACTTATCACACACTGCCTGAGACTGCACAAACATAATTAACACATCAAAACATTCCTCTCACTTGGTTAATTGATTGGGACTTAAACACCCAACAGGCAACCATCTCAGACATCTCCCAATCCAAAACTACCTGAAACCAGCCTTAGACTCCTTTAGGCACCTTCATTATCCATTTTACCTTACATCTCAAAATTAATCATGATGATAAAAAATATTTTGCTTGATTTGTTTGTCAACAACATACATAAACAAATGTTTCTCTATTTCACACCTATTGTCGCTCTCTCTCAAATCGAGACAAAAAACAATTTACTCCATCCAATGACATTACTACTCCTGACGATCTCACCCAACAAGATTCTAAACTCAAAACCACGTCATCAGTCACCCAACCTCCAGTCTCCATGGTCTCACCTCATGAGAACCATGTCATCCAAAATTGTCCCCACCTTGACACCAACCCTCATATCTCTCGTCAAGCCAGTCTTCCTAAACCGATCACACCACCATCTCCCACTCCTCTCGAGACACTTGGGCCTCCTCCTAACCCCATATATGACTTCTTACTCCAAAAATATCCTATAATCTCTCAATCCTCCCAATCTCCAAAATTGGTGGATCGCATTCCACCCACCTCCCATTTTGACAATTCTATTTCATCAACTATTAATAGGCCTGCCCAGCCGTCTCAAACTCTTAACACCCAAATCCCCACTTATCATTTACAAAAACCTACCTAACTTCAACAATCACATCATGCCCCTATTGCTCAACATCAGCCTATGCAAAAATCCCAACATGTGACACATGTTAGTCCTTACCAAGAAGCTCCCCAAACACCTACATATCCACAAATTAATCAACTATCTTATCAAACCATTCCACAAACATCCTATCCACAAACTTATCAACCACCTTATCAGACGCTTCCCCAACTACCCACACACCCACAAACACATCATTCACCTTATCAAACTACTTTTCAAACCACACAGCCAATCCAATCTCAACCTTACAACACCTCGAGTGATTCAATTCACACCTTAATGAATCGGTTGGCCAGTTTAGAAACCCTTACCATAGCACCCAAAAACACCTTATCCTATGAACAAATCTGTAATGAACTGATTCATCCGTCGGTTCCAATTAAACCCTACCCTCCTCATTGGAAACTTCCCCATTTACTAAGTTCAACAACAAGGAAGATCCCCAACAACATCTCCTCACATTTAAACACGCATGTTGTCTTATTGCGCATGATCATGATCTACTTCTTCACACTTTCCCCATGTCTTTGTCTTGGTCCCGGGTTGGACTGGTACAACAATATCCCACGACATTCCTTATTCTCTTTCACTCAACTTGCACAGTTGTTCTTAGAACACTTTTCTATCAATATCACATGCAAAACCACTATCGTTGATCTATATACCATTCGAAAGTTTGAAGACAAGCCCATCACCAACTTCGTCACACGATGGCATGATGTTATAAACCAACTATCCTTCACTATCCCACAAACCTACTCATCGAATTATTCTCGCGTTCGTGTGTAAAACATATATCATCCACTTTGCAGATCCAATCATTCCGAACCTTTGATGAAGCTTTCACAATGGCTCACAAACTCGAAACCCGTGCCATTGAGCAGGGTCATCTTAAACTAAGTTCAATTAAATCAAAATTTGAATCCACTAAACCATTCACACATAATGACAAGTTTAAGGGTGTGGCCAACACTGTGGTCATTGAACCCTCATCCCCATCTACATCAAGCACATGGTCTCAACAATGATCTCCTCAATCAACAACCAACTACACTTACCTTTAGGAGAATCATACAGTTCTGTATTTGACAAGTTGATGACTGTAAACTCCATCCAACTTCCTCCCATACGACCCGTGGACAACTCACAAGCCAAGCCTATTTGGTATCACGAAGCCCACTATTGTAAATATCATCGAGTCAAAGGTCATGACATTGAGAGATGTCATTCCTTCAAAGATCGTGTCCAACAACTCGTAAATCAAGGGGATATCCAAATCGATACCTCCACTGTGCAAACTAATCAACCACCAACAAATCAAGCCACGCTCTTTACATCTCAACTGTCGAATGCTTATATGATTGACACTGTCAGTCAAGATCCCATCTTATCACCAACTCCGCATGTTCCCACAGTGGACATTATTCCCACCTCTTATTCAGAACCTATCACACCTACATCAACTTTTACTACCTATCCTGAACCTACACCTTCTCCTATCCTTGTCACATCCACATCAAATTTGACTATACCATCCACTTCTGCCACTTCAAACATACCCCAATCTACCACATTAGATTCATCCTTAGCACTTATTTCAGCCCCACTCATATCCACACATATCCCTACATCTCTCCCACCTATTTCTTCACCCACATCTACCTCAAATACACATGTTACTACACCTACATTACTCACAACCATCCCAACAAAACTATGTTCTACTACATGCACCCTTACAACCCCACCTTCGACATCAACCCCTTTAGCAAACATATCATTCTTACCCCTCAAAACATTTATGAAACAACCAGTCCCTTCTACTTCTACACCTGAAAATACGCCTGCATTTGCTTACATTACCCATAAGGTCTACTCCATTAGTCATCACATCACTCACATCCCCACATATTCCAAATATCTATGCCAATACCCCTATATCTATCATACCAACAAATACACCTATCCCTACCTTGACATCTTTACCTATATCTTCGCCCATGGCCACATCACCCAATCTACCCCAATATTCTTTACCTAATCCTTCTATCACACCAACCCAATCCTCTCGATCTGTAACCCTATCAAAGATACCCTTTGGATCATCTACTGAACCAACACATCCACCTAAATCAAATAAAGATGATTTACCTTCTCCCTCTACAAAATCAACTCTTCCCATGCCAAAACCAAAACAATCCACATCTCACATAGATATCATTAATCACATCATACAAACACCTATCTCTCCATTAACATCCTCATCTTGTTTTAGGACATTTTCTCCATTAATAACCACACCACCACTATTAGATCCTCCGGTTGAAATTATTATCATCCCTGCTAGAGGTAAATCTTCTTGGTTGAAGTCTAAGGCTCGGGGAAAACATCCCCGACAGTCCCCTGTGCATCCTCAGAAACATTCAGGTTTTCCCTCTTCTCAACAATCCAATGCCACAACATCTATTTTAGGATCAGTCTCTCCATCTACGACATCTTGCAACAATCAATCCACATCCAAACAATACAATCCTTCAACCAAATTTGATTTGTCCTCCAAAACACGAAATTCACCCATCCAATCTACATCCACTTTTTCTCCTAACTCCAAGCTGAGATATCCTATCAAAACCCACAAGAGTTACCTTCCCCATGACACTTCAATGGGGTCTTACGCAGATATCCTTCGACATTTAACTCGAATATCTGCCATCACACTTCCTCCCATTAAAGCATTTAATCCCTATGGTCCCAAGCCATCATGGTTCAATCCTAATTGCAGTTGCACTTATCATCGTACCCCAGGCCATGACATCGAACATTGTAAGGCATTTCAGTCAATCGTCCACAATCTTATTGAGAAAGATGATTTCCTCATTCAGGGGAAAGTTCCTTCTCCATCTACATTGAATCCAATTCATATCCCATCCGTCGGGTTTCCCATGATTCCTTCATCCACATCATCCCTTAATATCCCTCCTAGCCCATGACATTCCTCCTAAGGAAGGCCCTCCATTGTTCATCAATGCCACTTATCTTGCTAATTACACTTGTGGTCTTCAATTGTTTATCCCATCTAAATCTAAAACAATCTCATCTAAACTCTTTCGACATCCTTTTAACTCCTTCACATTTAACTTATTGGGAAACAACCTTCCCTCGCCCTTGAGCACATCATCCGTACAACTCCCTTGTTACTAGGGGACTTCACTCTTTGACATTGTTTTTTCTACCTCCTTCATATTCATCCAATCTAAACTATTTCTGCCCAAATCCTCACTCATTTTAAGTCCACCATTGTTGCCATATTTATGCCTCTTTTTAAGGGCATCATCTTTTTCATTGAAGTCCTCTTTTGAGGCCATGTTTGTCTCTCCATTGAGGGACCCCTTTTTCTCAAAGTCCACCATTGTGGCTATATTTGTGTCTCTTTTGGGGCACCATCTATTTCGAAGTCCACTATTGTGGCTATATTTGTGTCTCTTTTGGGACACCATTTATTTCATCAAGTCCTCCTTTGAGGTCATGATTGTCCTTCTATGTTTATGTCTCTCTTGGGGCATCATTTATTTTCATCAAAATCCACCATTGTGGTCATATGTTCATTTCCTTCAGGACATAGTTTTATTTCCTGGTTGTCTATCATCTCATCTTGTTGCAACTTAATGTCTTCCCTCTCGTGGTGGTAAACCAGAGACGTAACCTCTTAATGCATTGCACTTGCGACCAGTCTACTGTTAGCATATCTACCAATGAGCACTTAGTTATATCCTTAGATTATTCTACCATCCTTAGCCCCTTTCATTTGTCATTGTAATGATCTGAATTATGTGGTCCGCCTTCACTACTTTGATGTGACCCCGTAACCATTACATCCGTCACCTTCTCATTCTCCTATTGCAGCCATGCAAAGGGTCCAGGGTGTCTCTTGTACATTCCTTATCCCCTCTTAAGTGGTTTACTTAGCTATTCCCAGCTCTCCCCCATGTGAAGCTCAAATTCACGTATGCAAAAGGAAAAATCAAAGTTATCAAAAATAGACTGATCCCTCGAAGGACAATTGTTCATGCAAAAAAAAAAGAAACAAAAAAGCATACAAATCAAAATCAAAGAAAAATCAAAAGATATAGATCGATCCCTTGAAGGACGCTATCATATTATTCCTGTCATACGTATTATGTATAAAGTAGACCGTACCCTCGAAGGATGGATACTCTGTTATTATGGCATCTGGAAGGTTTTCCGCATTGATCAGCCTTCCTTTATCAGCATTTTCAGAAAGATCAACTTTCTGCTATTGTTCTTTCCCTTTCCCAGAGCTGGGGCATAGACTTAAGGAACACCACCTTTGGAGATCCCCCTTCCTGCGTACAAGTTACATCTCAATCCCTTTGTCATGTCAACATTAGGATTACGAGCATCTTTCATCCATATTTCCCTCATGATCTTTTGGTATAACTAACTATCGTTGGTTATGTATTAACACCTGCTATTGGCTGCAAGTGCAATGCCTTGAGTGGTAACCTTTCTTGTTTATCTCCAATCCAGTTCAGAAACATAGTTTCCCTATACGCCCTTGCTACAACTATGTTCCATTCATCTCATCCAAATCATCTTTTATAAAAATCACATCAAATTTCACACTATGAATTTTATATCTATCCATCATCTCCATGAATGTGTTTGCAAATATACTTTTTGGTTTGTGAATTCTACTTGATCACCATTGCAGTTTGCGAATCCTACTTGAGGATCCTTCTCAAGGCAAGTTTGTTATCCTGCAGCTCCTTATCTCTCAACATGTTCAACAACGTCTTTGATCCATTTCTCCTCACTCTCCATTTCCACTCATCACCATTTGTCTCCACATCATCCTTCTCACATTTCTGTCCCCTTGCACGATGCCATATATCTTACTTGTCTTTCCTCATGAGCTTCCCTTTCACTCTTCCGCTTTCAGTTTGACAATCTTACTTAACCATCCATACAACTAGAGAACCTTAGTTAAGGTATATCTTCTTCCTTGGATCCTCCCATTGTATTAGATTCTCCACCATTTCCTCTTTCAACGGACAAAAAGCACCACCACAAACATCTTTCCACTCCTCCTTTTCCACTTGACACTCTTGCATCATCACTCCCACCACGTGGGCATCCCAATTAAGGATTTCCCTTACACTCTCCATCTACACTGCATATGTTCCTCCATCCACTCATGTCACACTCCTTTGTTTCCTTGTTATCACTTTGATATCACCTCCTTTCATCTCTTGTTTCATTTTGGTATACACTGCTTGGTATTTTCGTCATCCTTCTTCTTCTTCGGCTTGGCGATCCTACTTAACCATCCCCATTGCAGGGAAATCTTACTTAAGAGTTCCTCTTAAGAATGGTTTTCCATCTGATCCTTCCATCTCCCATCATATCTTCCTCATCTTCTGTCTCCCGCCTCTCATCGTAATTGTCCACTCCAACCAACCATTCCACACCTGCATCCAATACAATGTTGTCTTTCTCCTTCCATATCATCACTATTGGTTTGGTGATCTTACTTAAATCTTCCTGCGGCATGGCGATCTTACTTAAGAGTCCCTCTTAAGCATGATCAGTCATCCTACACTCGCCCACTACCCCACATTCTCTCCATCTACATTTTCTCGTCATTCCCCATCATCACATCCTCTCACCTCCTCTTCTATTCACTCAAACACCACTTCCTACTGGTCCCTTTTTCATCTCCATCATCCGTCGCTAGGTAATCTTACTTAACTGTTGCTTCTCCATTCATTTCGTGTCTTGTTTCTTTATTTTTCTCTCATTCATTCTCATCCACTGCATCCTCTCCTCGCCTTCATCTTCCTACACATCATTATCCCTCCTTTCTTTACTCTTTCCACTCCATCTTCTAGAGTTCTCCCACATATCTACCCCCATACTTACCCATCATTGTCATTGATCTTCCCCTAACATTCTTTCATCATCATCTTCTATTTCTGCGCTAGTAATTATCAGTGGACTTCTCCTAAAAATCACTCATCCCCATTCTGCACAACCTGAATCCTTTTCTTCGACCTCCTCCATTCTATCTTCATTCCTTCCTTCCTCTTGCCCTCTGATCATTATCGGGGAACTTCTCCTAACATCCCTTCATTTGCATTCCCCCTCCCATTCTTTGTTTACTTTATGTCTCATCTCATCTTTTGTCCCATCCTTTCCTACTGATCATTATTAGTGGATTTCTCCTAACATCCATTCACTGGCATTTCCTCTCCTATCCCTTCCTTTCTTTTTCCTCGCCACCTCTCCATCTTCCATTCTTCCTTGCCAATTTCTTCACTATCTTCATCATGCACCCTCTCTCTATTTTCTCATCATCAACTTATCCTCATCTCATGCATCTCCACTTCTTTTCCAATCGATGTCATTCCTCCCCTCAAGCTTCTCTTTACGTTCCTTGTGTTTCTCACTCTTTATCAAATATCTTCATTCTTGGTTCCCTTCCTTCTGCATAATTTTCTTCATTGTCTTCTCCTCCTTTCTTGATCCTCATCTTATTTCACTTCCTCTTTATCGTCCTCCTCATTTTACCTCACACTTCCTCCTTACTTCCCCATTGATAACCTGAATCTTCAACGTTGTCCCATATTCTTTATCATCCCACCATTCACATGCATTTCCATGTGGCCAGTTCCATATTATTTACCTTGGATTTCCTCACTATGATTAGTTTCCTTCAATTTTCTTTGCTCTATCATCTCTTTCAGTTTCCATTACCTCTATGCTTTCCTCTGCTTCATCCTCCTTCACACCTATCATTTTAAATAACTCTCTCTCTTTTTCATAATTTCACCCTCTGCTCTGTCCTTTTCTTGTCTCCTCTTTGTTTATCCTTCTTCATTTCCCCCTTTCTTTATAATCCTTCTTTGTTATCTTCTTCCTCCCCTTTCATTCCTTCTTTTCTCCTCCTCCATCTCTCCTCCCTCTATTCCATACCCCTGTCGCCTTCACATTTGATCTTTCTTACTCTTCTCATAATCAACCAATCCTCCTGTTTATTCCCTTTTCTCTTTCTCAACATCCCTCACATCTGGTATTCACGGTCAATGCCAATGTTTCTCCGTTTATGTACCACCATCTATCCCTTTCATTACCGTTCTCGTTCTTCTCTCGGCAACATTGACCTCTTCTCTTTTTGAGAACCCTGTCACATCTTTTATCTTCATCAGTCCTCTTGCAAGGACATCATCATATCCATTTCTAAGAATCTCTTCCCATATTCCTTTGACATTTTTTCTTGGAAGATACCATAATGGCCATCACCTATCTGATCTTGTTCTCTTCCATGAATATTTTCTCTGCTTTTGTTTTGTCACAAAAGTATCTTGACTTCTTATCCTACTTATCGAACAAACGTAGGACTTCTTTGTCTTCTTCACCTTTTAATTTGCTAACACTTATGCATATTTCCTATGAAACATGATTGCCATCATATTTATCACCCTTTTAGGACATTTTATCTCACCTTTCTATCCTATCTGCTCATCATGTGCACATTTATGAGTATTCCCCTTGGGATATCTTATTTCAACATCCATCTATGTCTTATGTTGGGGCACCTTTTCATCCTTGTACTTGTCAACACATATAACTCACTTTGTGTCCTTCTCGTGCCCTGTGTTGGGGCATCATTATCTTCATCCATGTCCCTTTTATGGACACATGATTTTTTTTACACGATTCCTCACAGACAAAGGATTGCGCACATATTTCACATTTAGTTGCACATATTTTTATGTTTTCTTATGACCCATTGGTAATCTTGGTTTACATCCATACTACAGTGGTCTTCAACCATTCACTAGTCTATAGAACATTATCATCTGTTTCCGTTGAGACCGTAATTTTCCTCTACTGATGTGATATTAGAGTCATCGACATACTTTTTTTCATTGTTATTGCAATCCTTTTTTTCTTGGGGCATCTTTCCTTTGGTCATGTCTTCATCCATCTTCAGACACATATTTCATCTAACCCTTTTTGTTTTTGTCTCGTGGCTTGCTATCGCAAACCACTCAATAAAAAGGGGAAAATGTAGACACCAATTTTTGGTATAACACCCCTCTGTCATCTCGCATTCATGCAATTTCCAATCTCACCTTTATTTTTCCTAAATTTCAATAAACCTCATCATCTATTCAACCAAATTTAATTAATTATTAAATGGGCTCCATATAAACCCATTTAATAATTCAACTTTTGGCATTATCCCCCATCTCTCACAAATTATTCAATCCATGGGTATTAATATACCCATCTGACACCCCTTTCTAAATTTCAAATGGAATCTATCATCTCACCTACCATGTCAATCATGCTCCCCACTCCATCTAATAATTCAAACTATGGTCCCCATGTGATCACATCATATCTCTTAACTCAAGTTACTCTACCCAACCCTGGTTACTTGTTAACCCCAATCTAACCTCACATCCAAGCTATAAATATGGGTTTTCCCCCATATTTCAAGGACCGATATATTTTTCAAGAAGACCTAGAGAACCTAGACCTGGAGAGACCTAGGCCTAGAGAGGAGAAGAAAGAGCTTAATTAAGTTCTGAAAGTTTGAGGGAGAAATATTTTCCATGGTTCGTTATCTTACCATCTTGATGCCCAGTTCATCTCCATAGTAGATCACAAGCTAAGTCCCCTCGTCATTTTAGTTACTTTTCATTTTATATTCCATTATTTCTACATGATAACTGTTGTTCATGATCTATTATTATCTTTTCTAACATCCTCCAAGGGAGTTAATATCCTCTTGGAACCGGCACTGTCCAGGCAACCCTCGCATATTGTTATCTAATCTTATCTATTTCATTTTTAGATATCTAGCTTCTTTATACCATACATTTATCTTCTTTGCACCCGTAGATCCATATCTGCATATGAGGTCCTAAGCCCTCCATCATTCAAAGTTATTGGTGGCTCTTAGTATCAGCCTTCACCCCGCTCGAGAATGAAGTTTCATGTACAACACTAGCCTAAACCTAGCTTAACTAAGCCTAAAGCATGTTTATCGTAATCTAATCTAAACATGGTTTTTGGCTTACCTTTAGTCCCACATGCATCCAAATTCCAAACTCTTCCAAACCAAAAACTATAAATACAAGGCTAAGCCTACCCATTCAACCTTACAACTTTACATAACACAAAACCAAAACAATCCTAAGAAAGCTTGGATCTCATTTGTATTAACTTTAAGCTAATTAGACATTTTATCTAAAGCTTTCCTTCCTCCATTATTGAGCTAGCATCCATTACATAGTGCATCCATAAACTCAACTTTGAGTAAATGAAGAGAACCATGTGGCCTTGAATTCATTAATGGTGGGTCTTCATTCTCAAAAACTTGAGAATCCAAACAAACAATCATATTTGATTGCTATGGGTCTTCTAGGTCCATTTTTTAAGCAATCATATAAAAGTAGAGATAATATAATGATGTTAGTTTAATTCATGCATTATTATAGGAGTTTATCTTGTTTAGCTCTCATCTTGATGGTGCATAGTTAGGTTAAACTTGCTTTAGAGCTATGTAGATTCTTAGTTTCATTTCTTATAACTTAGTTAATCTTTCATTGTACACATTTGGCATGCTCGATGGGACTCTTAGTTCATCCTCCATTAATGGAGGTATTTTAAGCTTTTTTATGTCCATTTTAATCATTTTTATGCTTTCTAGGGTTAAAAGGCTCATCTTTTAATGGATTTCATGTTTTAAACAAGCTAAATATCCCTTTTGCTTAAGCATTTAATGGGTTCAAGCTAGAAATAGGTTTTCATGATCTGTTTGCTTCTTTAAATTTTTCATTTCTGTGAATTTATAGGTTGTTGCAAGGGTACGCATAGGTGTACTAGATCAGAGTGTTTCCATCAAAACATGTGCGTATCTATCATTTTGGGCGAGTATCCTTCGAAACAGGCACACACACGTCATTCTAGGTGTGTATCCATCATTGTTACTATTTTTTACATAGGGGCGTGTATTCGTCGAAACAAGCGTATCCATCGAAACAGGTGACACATGTCATTCTGGGTGTGCATGTGTTGAACTGTGCTCATTACCTATTTTCCAAAGGCCATAAATTTTTCTCCTGAACTCAAAATGACTCTGGTTTTTTTGTGTTAGAAATGTATAGAAGCATAATATGCAATGGAAACATATAATTAGGATTTTGACTTACATAAAAATTATGGTTTACATTATTAGATAACTATTCATTTTCTAACATGTCTAAAAGTTCACAAAATTTATGTTCTTGGTTATTCTAACACTTTAAAAGGTCTATGTGGGACTAATCAGTGGTTTGCACGTTATTTTAAGCTTATTTTTGGATCAACTGAGTTAAGTGTTTTCAATTTATCATTGGGGGAAGGTCTTTGAAGTGTGTATGCTCTTCCCTCGCACCTTATAGGTGATCTTGGGAACTAAAAATGCTTCCAAAACCTTCTTCTTTCTTTCAAAAACTTGATTTAAGCTTCAAAACGAATTAACTTTTCAAAGTTGGCTAAAACGAGTTTCTTTTTCACAAAAACACTTAAGGTGTTTTCCATTTCTTATTATAGTTGAGTTTTTGTGTTTTGTATGCTCTTCCCTCACACCTTTTAGGTGACCTTGGGAATAAAAAACAACACTTAAACTCTCTTTCATATTATGATCTTTTTGGAAAATTACTAACTCCTTGCATGTAGAACCAAAACTCATTGTCGAAGAAGGAAGGTTCGAAACACAAACCCACTAATACATGTTTTATTGTAGGTTGCCAAAATGTGTGCTATTTAAAACCACATTAAGGTAAGAAAGATATAAAACACACTACTTTCATCACACTGTATTGCAAATTTCAGAAAAGGGTACGTCCCTATCTACTCAACTAGAACATAACCCCGTTGGCATAATGCCTTAAGCTACAAAAATGAGGGTGGTTCTAGGAACTCTAAAGTAATCCATCACTGAGTAACCTTGTGGATGAAATAGGAAGCGCCCCGCTTACCCACTTGACTAGTCATACATTGTGAGTTTAGAGTCAAAGTTTTCTTTATCATGACCCCAGTGATGATACAACCGAATGCACTAGTTGCTCATTGTATCAGAAGGGGGTAAAGTAAAGTCGAGATACCCCTTGGGAAACCTTGGTAAATGGAGCTTTCATTAGACAAATTTTTGACACCTAGATGAGTGATCTACTTAGGAAAGCCATTTTGTCTTGGAACCCACTTTACTAGTCCATTATCATGTCTTTTCGAACCATCACGAAGTGATAAATTACTTGGAGTCTAAACCTTTTTTTTCCAAAAAGTAAAAGAGTCCACTTAAGTTAGATCTAAATTTCATTCATCATGTGATTTATGACGTATCACTTAGCTTAGTTTTTTTTCTTGCCTTAGGATGAGGCAAAAGTCTACCCAAGTGACGCTTGGTTTATTTCCACCTCATTTGGTCTATACCCTTGCATTCTTGTTTCTAATTTGGGACAAGGAGGCATACCTCACGAGTGTTATCATAGAAAGAATTTTCCACTTCTTTGTCCATTTACGCCCATCCATGTTTATGGCTGGGTTGTTAAATGTCTAAAGTGTGTGAGTACATTTTCACGTCTTTGATAGTCCTTTGATCTTGATTTCAAGATCGTCTTCATAGCTAGGATTTCATTTCATCACTATTTCCCCTTGAGTTTTTATTTTTTCTCACATTTTAGCTATACAATTATGGTAATTACATCTTGTTTTCATTTTTGAGAACTTGGTATAAGTTTCTTTATTGTATTGTTACGCTACTTGCACGAATAATAACTTTTGGCTATACTTGTACTTAGTTTTGACTCTAACATCATTTGATTCTTTTGGTAGTGTTGATACTGCTTTGTTTATATCGCGATGACATAATCTTGATACTAAAACCTTGCTTTCTTGGTTAACACATCAAAATAGTGTTGTTACGTTATTGACATTCACAACTTCCATCATCAAAGACTTAGATTTTGTTGGCATTTGAACTAGTAATAGTATATCTCGTGGAGAGATCACATAAATGTAACTTTGGTTCTTAGATCTTGTTGATATTTCAACTTGACCTAGGTATTGATAGGGTATTGTCACTATCTAATTTTGCACCTATCGTTGAAATCGTAGCTTAAAGGTATAGTGTTCCATAAAACTAGAATTGTTAGGTTGTGGAGCCTGTTTTCATGTGTGAAAGTATTGAAGACTGTACACTAAGAGTACTATACACTATCCACAGTTGTCTTTCTGGGGTTTAGGGCTGGGCCGAGCCCTGAGTGGGGGTCCAGGGGTGTAGCGTTAGAACTTTTTTTTTGGCCTCGAAACAAAATGTTCCCGATATATATCGGGAAATGTGCTTTTTCTCACATGGGCAGGATTTTTGACCCATAGGTTTATGGGACAGTTTTGGCCCATGGTTTTGATACCCATGGTTTTGTAAAATTGCTTAAGAAATTGTCTACTTATGTGGTTTTGTGCATATGGTAGGTATTATGTAACATTGCATATGTGTTTTGAATTCGGGTGTGAGTTCTATAGAGTTTGTTGAGCATATCTCCAAACATATCTAAGTATTGTATTGAGAGAGTGGTGGCTTGTAATAAAATTTAAACAAGTGATTCTTGGTGGGTGTAGCCCAAATTGGGTGAACCACATTAAATACTATCTCTATGAGTTGTGTATTATTATTCTGCACTTTTATTTTATATATGTAATATTTTCTACATATTAGTTTCTACTATTGCGATTCTGTGAGGGATTATTCTGCATATTTTATCCCTTATTTCCTAACAATTTTCATAATTGTTCCTTTCATGCTAATAAACTCATACACTTATTCTAGGACAATATTATTGGGTTATTAAAATTGTGTCATCACGATGTATATTTTCCTTAGGTTCCCTTTGGAAAATCACACGAGCATTTCCATACGCATGATGAATGTCATTATGCATCCCTAAATCAACATGGAACTTCCTTCCCTTTGAAGGACTTCCATCACACTATCTAAGCCTAGGCATTTTTACTTAAACAATTCCAACAAATGACTGACTATCATGTAGTTTCTCACACTTACAACAATACAGAACCTAGGTTTAGGAATTCACATCAAAAGACGCCCATTATGACTAAACCTCATTTGGTTCTTCGTGCTAGAGGGCTCGTTCAAGTACCCCGTTCCCCACCTTCATCTCATAGTAAGTGGTATGGTTTGGAAATTTCTGATCCAAATTATTATTCAAGTTCCCCCCCCCCCACTCTTCTTCTGATTCAAATCCAAACTACTATTCAGGTTCTCACTCTTCTTTTGAAGATTCAAACCCCAACTATAATTTAGATACCTCTATATCAAATCTTTAATCATGGTCCTCCTTTTCTTCGAAGGACCTTCATTCCAAATCACCTCAACGACCTCTTCCTCCTTTTAAGACTTGTGTGACTCCAAGTTCCATCGATCGAACATCTAATTTGGTTATTGAGTCATGGTTCTCCCTTTTTTCGCAGGACCTCCTTCATCAGTCGCCTCGATGAACCTTCCTCCATCAAATAGCTCCATGAATCAAATTCCCTCTATTCATCCATCCAATTTGACTCCTACGTCACAACTTAACAGATGGCTATGTGATCCTACTTTCCAACCTACATTATATCATCTTCTAGAAAAATGACCTAGGTTTGAATCCAAATCATTCATTCATGAGATGCCTACATCTAAGTCTACTACGTCTCTCGAGTCATCTTCTTCTATTAATCAGGATCCAGTTCCTCTTTAGCCTCTAAGTCATTTTGATCATACCTTATCATATCTTCGTCAATCTTGTAAAGATTAATGTCTACAACCACGTCAAACCATTAGAAAGAAGCCATGTGCTAATATATCTTTTTGAAGCACTATCAAAACTCTTCATGGGAGTGATAAGTTCAAACATTCCCCTTATCTACATCATCACTCGTCTTCTAAAACTTCCGTGCTTGTTGAAATCATTTCTTCTAGTCAACCTCTTATGGTCGAAGAACAACAACCTCTACTAATTGATTTCTGTCATAATAAAGGAACAATAAGAATTCATGAAGATATCCCTCTACAATGGTTTTTTCTTGAACTTGATACACTCGCATATTGGAGTGAATAAATTGATCCCTTTTGTCAGAACATAGAGGAAAATCCTAAAGTCATGGAACTTTATTATTCTTCTATTATTCCATCTTCACCTTCCTCTGAGCATGATGAAATGTCAGGGTCTAGCATCGATCCATGTCCTATCTTCTCATTGCCAAATCATTCCTTATCTATCATCATTCCTCAATCAAAATCTCACCCTAGGTCACCATTGAGTATCCCATTGTCTTCTTCTATCCTTGGGCCACCATCAGGTAGCCCTCCATTTTCTACTTATGGGTCACCCCCTGGTAGCCCATTACCTTCTCAACTTGGGTCACCATTGAGTAGCACATCATCTTCTTATATCCTTGTGCCACCCCCGGGTAGCCCTCCATTTTCTACTTGTAGCTCACCTCTTGGTAGCCCATTACCTTCTATTCTTGGGCCACGTCTTAGTATCCATTCATCCTCTTCCATCTATGGGACACATTCAAGTAGTCCCTCCTTGTCTATACTTGGGCCACACCCTAGTATTCCTTCGTTATCTTCCTCCATTTTGGGGCCATGTCTTAATATCCCTCCATTATCTTTCATATATAAGTCACCTTGGGGTAATCCATTACCTCTTATTCTTGGTTCACGCCCTAGTAGCCCTTCATTCTCTTCCATCCATGGGACACCTTGGGTACCCCGTCATCTTCTATTTTTGGGCCATGTCCTAGTACCCCTTCATCATCTTCTATTCTTGGGCCATGTCCTCGTAGCCCAATTTCTTCCATCTTAGGGCCACATCCTAGTAGCCCTTCCTTATCTTCTAGCCATGGCTCACCTCTGGGTAGTCCATCTTCTTCAATCCTTAGACTATATTCTCTTCATCCATCATATCATTCTAAACATCCACGTTCTTCTCCCACTTCTTAGGATCAGAAAAGTCATGCGCCAGCTTATAAAAATCCCAAATGGATTCTTCATCAAGCTTAGGTTACACATTCCAAGAGCTCTAAAGTTCCCAACAATTCCAACAATCTTAAGATTAAAAATCAAGTGCGATTCAAGAATGTACATTCATGTAACCATCAAGTATGACACAAAGTGCATAATCCTCTGGATAGGGAACTCAAGCTTCCGCATACGAAATCCACGTTTCAAGATAAATCACAGTCATTTGTTGATTACGAACTCACCATGATCATCGAGATAAGAGATAATATGACTCTTGATAAACAAACATGCTTAATCTCCCTTATCAAGGACGTCACAAACATTGTTGTTAGATATTATCACACTGAATGACTTTGTTAGTCCCAAATTTCCAAAAATATCAAAAAACTAAAAATAAAAAACAATTCAAAAATATAAAAAAATTGAGAAAACATAAAAAAAATCAAAAGGAATGCAAGACAAACATTGTAATCAGGTATTACATACACATGGGTGTTCTTTCTTCCCCTTATGTTTATTCCTCTGCAAGGAATCCACCATTTTTATCCCTTCGGTGATATTCTGGTTATCCAATTCACACGCATCTTGTGACATTTATCTCTATGGTATCTATTTGACCCTGGTCTTTTATCACCTTGGTAAATTAAAGAACAAATGACCTCTTAGAGATCCTATCACATGCAACATCTAATAAACTTGTTGTGAAGAAATTTTGGATATATTTGTTGACACTAGATAATATCGTCCTCGCAATCACTTCCACCTCCTTCCATCAAGCCATCAGTGGTTCTTGACCCCTTGTCAAAACAATCCAGAGAGCTGAAATAAATTTTCTAAAAGGAAAAGAATCAAAATCAATCAAAAATCAAAATCCAAAAGCTACAAAGCAAAAAAATTTTGATATATAACTCTCTCTTTTGGATATTTCCAATAATATCTATCGGGGCTATAGATGCCTAGCTAGCAATAGAGTAATGTTGTGATTATAATAAAATGCATCTCTGTGAAGGCTATGGACGTCTAGATGGCAGTGGATCAATGTACGGCAATCCTTCCACCATCTATTCATAATATCATCTTTCAAAATCAATCAATCCTACACATTGGCTAGTATCTTCACTTGTTTTCTATTAGCTCTTTCCTTTAAGAGGTATTTCATTTCCATATGCACACACTGGATCTCTATGAGAAAAATAGGATTAGTATGTTACCAAGTGCCTGTTTTGGACCTTGTTTAGACTCTTACTCTAGTTTGTATCTTGTCTCATGATCCGTACCTTTGGATAATCACTTATTCATCATGAGGCTTCTAAGCTACCTTCACATTCACATCATTCTTCTACTTTGTTCAGAACATCCATGTGTATAAGATTACCTTTTTGGACATGTTTGTGAACACCTTTGTCCCCTTTCACAAAAACAATCACCTATTTCTTTTCTATCATGTGTTTCTTGGCCAGCTTACGATGGGGGCATCCTTGCTCCTTCCCAACACTTCATTGGTTTACATTCATCATCATGATGAACTTATTCATATTGGCCTTGATCCCCCGCTCATCATCAATCCGCGAAGAGTTTTCCTTTGAATACTCCCACTGATTCGCTAGGGAAATTTCGCATCTTCCCTTTCTTACACATGCGCATGACATTTTGCCCTTGTACATCCCATTTATCATTGGGGAATCCACATTTCCTCATCTTCCTATACATAGTTTCAGAAAAAATTCAAAATCACAAAAAAACTCAAATATGTTTAAAAAAACAAAAACATTCAAATATGTTAGAAAAATCAAAACATTCAAATATGTTTTAGAAAACTTCTAAAAATAAAAAATCATTCTAAAAAACATCGTTCTTTGGTTCTTGCTTGTTTTCATCATAAATGAGTCATGGATCATCTTGATCTACCTTCATTAACAAATCTAGTTTGCATGTTACGTCTATACTTTGGGGCACAACGAGTTTCCTAGTATTGTTTTATAGTACACAGTGATTTTTCATAGGACCCAAGTGTCCTCTTTTATTCCCCTTACATGTATCCTTTCTCGGGGAACCATCATTAAACCTAGTCATTAATTTGAATAGGTTGGAACTGAAGCTCGATAACAAAACTTTGGCACCACTATCTTAGACGTTGTTGGTTTAAGTATGTGTTTTTGTACTTATTTCTCTGTTAGGTTAGCTTTTTTAATTTCTTGTATTGCATTGCATTATGTATGTTGCATGGAGTTCGTCATCTTTTACTTTCTCTTATTTTATTGCATTTTGTATGTTGCATGGAGTTGGTGTTTTTAGCAATGGACATTTGGTCGTATATGGATTTTCATGTCATACTACACTTTTGCTCATTCTTTTTAATAAGGACCGGTGATGACGATCATTAGCAATATGATGAATTTTTTTTTGTTTTAAAGGCATTGGATGGATGTTAGCTCATTCCTCCTTCCTCATACTCCTTTTCTTCTATATCCCATTTCTTTTCTTCTTCATCACACTATTCTTTCTTTTGTTATGTTTTTATCATCTTTTCGATTTTCGATCGAGTTCTTCCATCACCCCATCGACATTTGAGGGGGAATATTTCATTCTACTCATTTTTCTTCTATCCCTTCAAAATTTTACTTGTTTATGTTTGTCTACTTTCTTTGAAGTAACATCACTTACGCCATCCCAAAGAAAATGTAGACACCTAAAATATGCTTACACTTAGCATTTCCTCCAATACAACCGAATAACGACACTTCGTTAATTCCCCATTCTTCACTCCATTCTTGGATGCCCATTCACTAGGGAAAATTTTAGTGGTGAATATTCGTAATATGGTGAATATTCCATTTTTGAAAATTTTGAAAAGGTAAATTTTCTGGCGTGGGTCAGTGACTTGTTCGCCTAAAAATTACACTTTAATTTTTTTTAGGGGTTGGCTTCGCCTACCCTTGAAAAATATCCCCTATATAATCCTAGATTGTTCGACAGGTAGAACACTTCTACTTAAAATTTTGTCAACAATATAATATATCCCGTATTGCAGACGTGCGACAAGGGGGTAAGTTATTGACATGCGACAAGGAGGGTTTGCAGACGCGTGAAAATGAGGTTATTTGTTGACACGCGACACTAACAAATAGTTGACGCACGACAAGGAGGTACTACAGATATTGAAACATAGTAGATGCATGACAAAGAGTTTGTTGACACACGACAATGGGGTTATTTGTTGATGCACAACACTGACGGATAGTTGATGCGCAACAAGGAGGTACTGTAGATATTGATGCATAGCAGACACGTAACAAAGAATTTGTTGACGCGTGACATGAATATTTTTTCGATGTGAAAGCAGAGGGTGGAGGTTGCAGATGCACGACGGGAGATTTGCTGTCGCGCATCAAAAAAATGCATTGATGTGCGTCAATGCATTTTTTTGACGCGCGACAGCAAATCTCCCGTTGCGCATCTGCAGCCTTCTGTCACACCACTTGAAAATCAGGCAAAAAAATTTCATACAACCAAAAAATTCACCTTCCAGCGAAACTGGTTCTGATGATATTCACCAAGTATTTTCCACCTTCGATTTCCAAGAGGTCTCTTAAAATGAAACCTTCCATTCACAACACTCTTTCAGTCGTATTCCTCCTATAATCATCTAATTGGGCTAATATCTCTCTTATTAGCTAGACATTCCTCCTTTCGACCATTCATAATCTCCCTAGTTCTCTCTAGATCACTTCTATTGGCTTCATAGGCTATCTATCAGTCACAAATGGTTAATTAGACTCCTCCCAACTCTCAATGAGTCTCTAATCACTCGCTAATCATGCTTAACTAGCCTAAACCTAGCTTAACTAAGCATAAAGCATGTTTATCCTAATCTAATCTAAACATGGTTTTTGGCTTACCTTTAGTCCCATATGCATCCAAATTCCAAACTCTTTCAAACCAAAAACTATAAATACAAGGCTAAGCCTACCCATTCAACCTTACAACTTTACATAACACAAAACCAAAACAAGCCTAAGAAAGATTGGATCTCATTTGTATAAGCTTTAAGATAATTAGACATTTGATCTAAAGATTTCCTTCCTCCATTATTGAGCTAGCATCCATTACATAGTGCATCCATAAACTCAACTTTGAGTAAATGAAGAGAACCATGTGGCCTTGAAGCCATTAATGGTGGGTCTTCATTCTCAAAAGCTTGAGAATCCAAAAAAATAATCATATTTGATTGATATGGGTCTTCTAGGTCCATTTTTATGCAATCATAGAGAAGTAGAGATAATATAATGATGTTAGTTTAATTCATGCATTATTATAGGAGTTTATTGTGTTTAGCCCTCATCTTGATGGTGCATAGTTAGGTTAAACTTGCTTTAGAGCTATGTAGATGTTTAGTTTCATTTTTATAGCTTAGTTAATCTTTCATTGCACACAAAAAGAGGTAAGAAGGTTGGAACCTTGTATTTAACCACTGATAATACTAATGCTTGTAATCTTTTGTTGTATGCATATACAACATTGTGGCACTGTAGGCTCAGTCATATGATCCATAAGGGCACAAAGATCATAAAGAAGGATTTTCCCAAATATGTAGAAACAGGTTTGGAGTTATGTGAGAACTGTGTATATGGGAAACACAAGCGAGTAAGGTTTCTCAATGTTGGACCTACAAAGAAAGAGAGTTACTCAGGTTGGGGGCTGACTCAGGTTTCATCTCTTGGGGTTTAAATTATTATGTCACTTTTATTGATGATGCAAAAAGGAAAGTTTGGGTATATTGTATTAGAAATAAATTTTATATATTTGACACTTTTGTTAAATGGAAAGCCTTAGTAGAGAATGCAACAGGTCTTAAGCTAAAATGTCTTAGGTCAGATGATGGAGGGGATTATTACGACAATGGGGTTGATTATTATTGTTCTAAGAATGAAATCCATAGGAAAAATATGGTTCCAAGAACTCCACAGCATAATGGGGTGTCAGAAAGGATGAACATGAAAATAATGGAACGAGATAGGAGCGTGAGGTTACATACAGAATTGCCTCTTTCTTTTTGGACATAAACGGTGAGCACAATTGTGTACTCGATAAATAGAGGACCCTCAAGTGCCTTGGATGGAGGCATACATGAGGAGGTTTAGTCTGGTAAGAAAGTTGATTACTCATTTCTTAGAGTCTTTGGATGTGAGGTGTTTATTCATATTGATAGGGATGATAGGACCAAGCTAGAGGCTAAATCAGAAAAATGCACTTTCATTAGTTATGGTGGTGATGACTTTCGATTTAAATTTTGGAGTATTAAGGACAATAAAATCATTTGATCTAGGGATGTGATCTTTAATGAGAAAGTTATGTATAAGCAACAGTTACAGGAAACAAAGAAGAATCCAAGAAAGAATATGCAGTGGTAGAGGATCTTCCGGATGGGAAAGTGACACATTAATACATTCAGGAACCCCAAACTCCTACATTGAGGAGTTCTTCTAGGGTAAGAAGAGAACCTGAGATTTTTTCTCCTTATCTTTATTATTTATTACTCATTGATAGTGGAGATCTAGAGAGCTTTGATGAAGCAATACAGGTAGATGCCAGGAAGAAGTGGGAGCAAGCCATGAATGAGGATCATTAGTCTCTCATGGAGAACCTGACTTGGGATTTGGTAAATCTACCTGAAGGAAAAAGAGCATTGTAGAACAAGTGGGTGTACATAGTTAAAGAGGAATAAGGAGGCAAGAAAATATATAAGGCCCAATTGGTGGTCAAAGCGTTTGCACATAAAAAAGAACATATTTTGATGAGATTTTTTCTCCTATAGTAAAAATGACTTCTACTAGAACTAATCTTGGAATAGTGATGACAGAAGACTTGCACTTAGAGAAGATAGATGTAAAGACAGTATTTCTATATGGTGATTTGGAGGAGGATTTATATATATAACAACTAGAGGGAAATCAGGTCAAAGGTAAAGAGAGATAATGTGCAAATTGAAGAAGAGTTTGTATGTCCTGAAACAAGATCCACATCAATGGTATAATAAATTTGATAGCTTCATAATGGAGCAAGGTTATATTAGATGTCATTCTGACCATTATGTGTATACAAAGAAATTTGAGGATGAAAGTTATATTATCTTGTGTCTATATGTGGATGACATGTTAGTTGCAGGAAAAAAACATGCAAAAAATAAAAGTACTCAAAAATTAGTTAAGTGAATCCTTTGATATGAAGGATTTTGGGGCAGCCAACCAAATCCTTGGTATGAGGATATATAGGGATAGGAAGGAACAAAAGTTGAATTTATCTGAAGAATATTACATTAATAAGGTCTTGGAGAGGTTTAATATGTAAGATGCTAAACTAGTTGGGACTCCTTTGGTAGACCATTTCAAGTTTTCAAAGGAGTTGTGTCCTAAGACGGAGTAATAGAGAAACCAAACATCCAAGGTACCTTTCTCATCAACAGTTGGCAGTTTGATGTATGTAATGGTTTTCACTAGGCCTAATATTCCATATGTAGTGGGAACATTGAGTAGATTTATCAGTTAACCATGTAAAGATCACTAACAAGTAGTAAAGTGGATCCTTCGGTAATTGAGAGGGACCATGGGGAAAATATTTTTTAAAGTGGACCAGACACCACTTTATGCGGTTATGTAGATTCAGACATGACAGGAGATGTAGATAGTAGGAGGAACATGATAGGTTATATTTACGCTATAGGTGGGACAACGGTGAGTTAGATTTCACGACTACAGAAGATAGTGACTTTGTCAACAACGAACATTGAGTATATTACTACCACAGAGGTACAAAAAGAGATGATTTGGTTATAACAATTTCTTGAGGATTTGGGGCATAAGCAGGAGGAAGGGAAGCTGCATAGTGATAATCAGAGTGGTGTTCACCTAGTTAAGAGATCTGCTTTCAACTCTAGGACAAACCATATACAATTAAGGTATTGTTTCAATAGGACAACTTTGGAGGAAGAGAAGTTGAAGCTGGAGAAGATTCATAGCAGTTATAATCCTACAGACATGATGAAAAAGGTGGTAACAAGGGAGAAATTGAAGATGTGTTCATCTTTGGTTGGTCTTCACAGACGACAATGAAGGGTTGAGAAGATTTCTCAAAGGAAAACCAATCTCCAAGTGGGAGATTATTATGTTGTGGAGCCTATTTTTATGTGTGGAAATGTTAAAGATTTTACACTATCCACATTTTTCTCGTTGAAGTTTGGGGCCAAGCCGTGCCCCGAGTGGGGGTCCGGGGGTGATACCCCCCGGTACTGGGGGTTTGGGGGCGTAGCCCCAAGAATTTTTTTGGCCTAAAAAAATGTGTCAGATATATAAGGAAACATGTTGTTCTCATATGGGCAGGAATTTTGACCCATAGGTTTATGGGTGGTTTTAGCCCATGGTTTTAGTACCCACAATATTGTAAAACTGCTTAAGGAGTTTCCTATTTATGTGATTTTATGCATATGGTGGGGTAGATGTTACATCGTAGAGGTGTGTGAGTCAAATTATGAATTCAGGAGATTTTGTTGAGCATAGCTCTAAAAAAATATGGGTATTGTATTGAGAGAGAGGTGGCTTATAATTAAATCTTAGCAAGTGATTCTTTGTAGACGTGCCCAAATTGGGTAAACCATGTTAAATATTGTCTATGTGTTGTGTTCTTTTATATTTTGCAATTTTAATTTCATATCTGTGATATTATTCTGCATATTAGTTTCTTCTATTGTGATTCTGGGTGGGATTGTTCTGCATATTTTATTCCTTATTTCCTAACACTTTGAAAGGTTAACCCTTAAGGAGGTAGCCCGGTACGGAATTGCAACTGTCCCTGAAGGTATCTAAGATGATGAACATGTTCTAGATCCTTTTTATGTGCATAATTATATCAAAAATCAACCATTTCCATGGATTGATTGGTCACTTGAAGAATGCAACAATACAAAGGTAAGAGAGAGTCCTATTCTCAATTGGACCTACTAGTGGTTGATGTCATTGGGAATCACTCTGAAAGCATCATAACAACTTGTTGTGGAGACCGTTCAGGTATAACCATCAGTGGGCCATACCATCCCTTCTAAGGGAAGAAGAGCCACTCCCAAACCTGCTTCAAAACCTCGCAAGATCTCTTTCGTCTACAGAGGTTTAGGATCTTCCTACGGAGTCTCCACAATAGAAGTTACATCTCCCAAAGTGCCATCTACCGATGTCATTAACCTAGGTGTTTCTCCTACAACTTCTCAAGTGTTGTAGACACCTTCTTCATCACCTCTTCCGTCTTCACCATTCCCATTCTCTCCTTCCCCTCCACCTCTCACTCTTCCTTTAGCCACATCCTCCATTTCCTCCATTCCCATTTCTCCTTCATTCCTTACCGCATCTCCTTCCCTGGACCAATTATACTCTTCCCTTCCAACTCTTTCACTTGGCGATTTTATGGCTTTAGGATCTCCTTTTGGAACTCATCTTCCTCAACAAGCTTCCCCCATTTCCACTCCCATCTCATCGATGCCCGCTGTCATTTTCTCCACTCCACCTTCTATTGTCACCACATCATTGTCCATCACATTGGCTACAACAAGTGCTTTAGTAACACCAACCCAACCTATTGCTAGAATAACAATGCTCGTGTTATCTACTAAAGCTTCTTCTTCTATCTCTGCATGGTTGAATAGGAAGACCCCAAAGTAAAAGAAGAAGATTCCAATTATTGATGTTGTTGATCTCAGTATCATAGGTCTGATCCCCTAGAGACAAGAAAAGAATCCAAGGGTCATTTCCAACCTATCGGTCGATTAAACTGGGTAGAAGTTTGTCGAAATAACTACTCTAGCTACTAAAAAAACCAAGGAAACTACAAAAAATTACCAAATCTCTAGGTTTTCCCTTGGGAAGGCTAATCATAACGGGACAAATCAAGATGTTCAAGTTGCTCTAGGTAATATTTTGGATAAATTTGACAAAGACAAAGTGACCAAGGATGAGCTCAAGAACAAGGTGGAAAAATTAACTGCTACTCTAAAAATGATCACATAGCCTACTCATACTGCTACTCTTGCCATACCTCCAAACTTTGACTCCTTCTTTGTAGTAGAGAAGATTGGACAACAAGGTTGGGAAGTAGGATCATAAATGGAAATTGTAATTCAAGAAGGAGAGCAGATTATTAAGGGCATTGTTGGTATTTACAATGAATTGTACTCTAAGAAGGACGTTGTCTCCAAGATGAGTGAATTTATCATCGAGGAAAGTGAAAATTTGGAATTCACTCTTGAGACTTGGAAAGAGGTACAAAACATGGATTCAGATCTACTTCTGAAGGAAGGGATCATTGATGATTCCTTAAGGCTATTTGAATATAATGAAGCCATGGAGTTCAAGACAGTTGATGGCTTGAATGTTATTATGGATGAATTCGATAGAATTAATTGTAG
>CM034150.1:153305134-153327572 GCA_019776745.2 Taxus chinensis | reverse complement strand
ACCATTAATTTCCCAATTAGTGGTTTTATCTGTTCTTTGTTTATTATTGTTCGTTATTATTTCCTTTACTGTTCCTTATGGCCTTCTTTGGTTAACCTTCACGCTTTGGGTAGTGTTTTTGTTGTGCGTTGTCTTGTGGTGTATCTGTAGGTTATAACAATGAAACTATGGCGCTCATCCTGTCTTTGATCTCCTCGGTGTTTGGTGTTTAGTTCCCAGTTTTGATTTTTCTATTCACTCGTCATCTGTAGAAACATATGAACTAGTCATTAGTTTATCATCTTACTATCATGGGACAACCATTCCAAAAAATGCATTTATTTATTTACTTTTGCTAAAATAACTGTTTTGTAGGAAGTTTATTATTATTATTATTTTCTTTCATTTTAGTTAATCATTTTGTGATCTAACTCTTTCTTTTTGTTTATTGTTCTTTTTTAACCTTGCTGTCAAAATTTTAGCTTCTCATGTGAAGTACAGAAGTCAGAAAATAAAAAAAACTAGCTCCCGGAACGTTTTTGTCACGTTCAAAATTTTCATTCAAAGTGCTACCATAGCCCATCTTCTAGAAGCCATAACTTTTGCTCCCGAACTCGGAATGACTTCATTTTTTTTAATGGAAAGGTATAGAAAATATCTATGCAATGAAAAAATAATTTTTTGATTTAGACGTACAGAAATTTTTTGGTTTCATTTCTTTTAACACCTATTTTTTAACAAAAAACAACAAAATTATAGTTTTTTTTTAAATTTTAATTTAATTTAATTTAACGTAACAACCTCATGCATATTCTCTTTCCTCGTAATTCAAAAGTGATCTTGGAAATTAGAAACATGAGGCCACTCAGGCTTCGCAAAACAATATTTTTTTTTGCCTTACATTTCAATTTTCCACGACAACACTTTTAGGTAACGTTTTCACACTCTTCTTTTGTCATTTTTCTTTTTTGTGAAAAAAATCATTATCACTATTTCATAATCATGATTAATTGCAATAATTATTAACATTTAAAAAAAAAACAAAAAAACAAAACAAAATCTATTCCAATTGTATCCGCGTATGCTCTTTTCTTACGCCTTCGAGCGATCTAGAAAATCAGAAACAATCACAATTTTTTTAGTTTCTTGTTCTAACATTACATGATCCTCTATCTTTGTTTTCCAATTTTCATTTCAATCATTATTTTTCTTTGTCATATTATTAATATTTATTTGGTCGTTGGTTGTGTATGCTCTTTTCCTGCGCCTTTGAGTGATCTGGAAAATAAAAAACAACCACAATTACTTTTTTAACATTTCGTTTGTAGGATAACTACTAATTTGTTTTCTGTAGGACCATGTCACTAGAATATTGTCAAAAAGAAAAAAATAAAAACAAAAAAATTTCACAAAAATACCACCATTCAAAGAAAATTTCTGAAACCAAAAAAGAAAAGTACGCTTTGGTACGCAATTATTTTCTGCTTGTGATTTATTTCAAGTTGGAAAGAACCATGTGTTTAATCACTTTATCATTTTATTTTTTCACATAGACAAGGTGGATTTCATCACCACCAAAGCTACACCGGTGACGTGGAATTGACTACCATGTCGTGCAGCTCATGCGAGTCATGTCTAAATAGCTGTAACAACGAAGCCTGGGCATTGTCCCTGTAAATCTTCGGGGAGTTATAAGGACACCATACACATTCATACCACCATCACCTTCCACCTTTTAACAAAACGTGTTTTGGACATGGTGATTCACTCCGAAATAGGTAAGTAAGAATTGGTGAGCCTCCTCTAGTGCTCTAAGGGTTCCCCATACCAATTCTATCCCCGTATAGAATTAGGTATATCAGGACTAGGGTATATCAGAGGACCTTTTTTTTTGGAGTAATAAGAATCCGCATCCACCATTTCATAGCATACTTGTATGATTGCATGAAACAATGATCATTCCCGAAGAATTTAACTCGCAATCCAAAACAATTGAGTCCACATGATTGCATGCTGTTTGGAAAAAAAATAGTTTAGCATTTTTTTATCATAAAACTTGGTTGATATCAATGTGTTCATTGTAAAATTTCAGACCCTAGTTGTGTTCCACAAAAAAATCAGTTCTCGACCAATTCAATACCAAGCAAAAACATCCAAACAATCCAACAACATAGACCAAAACATCACACCAATTTCATTAGCTTGCTTCATCTAACAATACATTTGTTATAGCTTGTCTTCAGTTATATCCAACTGATATTGAGTGACTAGCATTCACTCCACATATCGTCAATTGTCAAAACATCCTTCATATCTTGTTTCCAGCTATATCAAACTAATATTGGGTGACTTGTTTGAGTTCGCTCATTATTATTTCCACCATTGCATTTATCCAAATCACAGCCAACACAAATCCTTTCATAACTCATTTTGAGTTATATCACAACCATATCGTGATTAACCTGTTCAGGTTACTCTCCCCATCAATAGTCCAAAGCTTGTTTAAGCCAAATCTACACAACGTGCAACAAATCCTCTAATAACTCATCTCAAGTTACATCATCATCATATTGAGATAACTTGTTTGAGTTACTCTCCTTATCAGTCATCACGAGCTTATTCGAGCTAAATCCAAAATAATCGAGTTCTCATTTCCTCACACATGTTCAAAATTCCTACCCACTTTTCAGCTTAAGCAGACACATTTCATCATGGTATTCACTCAGATTCACAATCATGAAAATGACGATGAAGAAGTCACACAACCAGAACTCACCAATGAAGAACAAGAACAAGTCAATAGGGTGATAGAACAAAATAAAAATGAATATCTGTTACGCACCCTAGCCATGGGGGCAAAACTACCCCTTGACTTCGGGACGGAAAATTTAAACAAACTCATTGACAACGGTGAATCAAGTTATCACAATGAAATACCAAATAATCTAAATAACTCTTCGGCCGAAGAGTTATTCACTAAAATCCAAGACTTAACAAAGAAACTTGAGGAAGCAACGACTAGAGCTGAAAGATTAAAAGACCTCAATCTAGATTCCAATACTCACGACATGTTTGATAAACTGTCCCCCACTTCTCCATTCACACAAGAATGGAAACTTATGAAAGACACCATTCAGGGACTACAAAAACAATCGAAAATATTCAACTTTGAAGAATTGTGTCCTTATCCATTTGATAAAGAGATATCACAATTACCATTTCCGTCATCCTTCGAAATCCCTAAGTTTGATAAATACAAAAGAAAAGGTGACCCCCGTGTACATGTCAAGGAATTTTACATGCAATGTTAGGAAGTTTCCTATCGAGACACGTACCTTTTATGATTATCCCCCCAAATTAGGAGGACAAGCTTTAGACTAGTTTTTCCATCTACCCAAAGGGTCGGTCACGACATTTGCAGACTTATCGAAGAAATTTGTCAAACATTTTTCCTATAACCTAGACTCAGAAATAACCATGCTTGATCTCTGCAACACTAGGCAAAGGCAAAATAAAATTTTTGCCTCCTTTTACAATGATGGCACGGAATTGCAAGTCGATTTCCCTGCTCAGTACCCGAGAGACAACTAGTTAGCATTTTTGTCCCTAATCTCAATACCAAATTATAATTCCACATGCAAATGCATTGTTTGAAGAGTTTCGAAGAACTCATTGAAAAGGGCACACAAATTGAAAAAGCCCTCATTTCTGAGGGCTTACTTAAAGCACCCTTTAGGGACCAACCTTATGTCCAATGAATGATTCCAACTTCAAGTAACCCAAATGTACAAACACGTTCAAGTACTTCACATCTCTTAATGAAAATAAATAAATGAGTTACCTTCTTTGTGCAAGACATATCTTTCCATGGACATAACTCATCCATTTTTTGTATGTTGGGAATACACATGGCTTCTCCCTTATCATACTTTATTCTCTTTCCCCATATTTTCATTTGACCATAAATGAAAGAGAAAGGGAAATAAATATTAGAACTCATGCATCCATAAAATTTATCATAAGGAACTTCATACCTTTTGTTGTACCCATTGATTCTTTTCATGAGAGAAGACAACACATATGAAATAGCATAATTGGGGTTGCTCATCTTACCTTTGAAACTCAGAATTTCTGATATAGGATCAACATCTTTATTATCCTTTGAATTTTCAACCCATTCATCATCGTTTTCCTTAACATCATGCAACCATTGCATCCCCAAAACAACCTTACCTCTGGCAATTTCAACCATGATAAATAAACCGCATACCTCATGTCCTTTCAATATCATGGGCCCCTGCATTATTTTCTTTGCCAACGTATGCTTATTGGCTGAATCAAGAGCAATGTGAATGGAAGATGTGTTTATTCCATCTAGCATACCTTGAAACGTGATTATGAAATAGTCTTCCTCAATCATCCAAGCATGTAAATGTTGTCCCAAATAATAGAAACATGGCAACAACATAGGAGAACTCAACAAGCTAGGAAGATGGTAACCCTTCTCATACCTTATGATGCTAAAGTCACAAATGCACCTTGAATTCAACTCTTCTTTTTTAACAGAAAAGTGCACCTTGATTCTTTGAGCACTTTGAGGACCAAATGCCCCCACTAACCCTTCCAAGGGTTCCACCATGTAGCTGGTATAAAAATCAGTCATGGGCTCTATTAATAAAATATTTTCTCCTCTCTTTATGACTACTGTTATACACAGTCCAACAGGATGAAGATGATTAAAAAATATTCTCTTACCCTTTTTAGCAATAAGCAAACCAACACTAGTACCTTGAGAGTTACTCTCCCTTCTTTCACCAAAGTCCCCAATGAAGAAATCATGCTTGCCAACACTTGTAATCCCAAAAGGCACATTTGAATTCCTTCTTTTGCTTACGAAATTAGTCACAAAGTTTTCAAAATCAGAATTTATAGTTTTGGATAATTGTAACATATTACTAGGATCCTATACCTTATAATTCCCATGAACCCTTATATCATGTAAGGTCTTCCATCTTTGCTTCTCTTGTATCTCTTGATAAAGAAGATCATTACTCTCTGTCTTCATGACGACTTGACTTTGATGTACCAAATTCTTAGCATTCTTATCGACAATAGGCTGAATACCATCATGATAAAACTGCTGTAATGATGTAGGATGAAGATGATGAAATACATCCATGCTACGACTAACCTCCTTATAGAGAATATCATCAAAAGGTTCACCTTCTATTTTTGATTTAGAAACCTCCATGTGCTCAAGATAGACATATGTTGAGCTGCCCCCAACATTATTGCCTGAGTGCCCGTTAAAAGTATCTGAAAGCTGATCAAAAGTTACTTGTTCAGAAATTACAACAGACTATAATTTCACATAAGTGTTCATGTGAGGCTCCTCCTCATGTGTAAGTTTCTCTATAAAGACTTTTTTCGTGGGTGTAGACTTCTTTGCACCATTTGCCCACATTGTTTTTTTGAACTCTTGTAGGTGTTGTCTTGCTTGAATGACTATCAATCTAGCAGCTCTAGCTCTGTTGTTCTATTCCTCACACTAGTTAAGAGTTTCCATTACATACTCCTTGCTTGCATATAAAAATTTCTTCTCTTAAGCTGGAATAATTTCTCTAACAAACAAAGTTTCACTAATGCAATTATTTTTTTCAGTGGAAATCATACCTTTTTCACTAGAAGTTTCTTCTTCTTCAAACGAGTTCCTTTGTAATTCAAGTACTGAAATATGATGACCTTGCTTGGGCTTGCTACTAATCTTCATCATGCAATAATTTGGAAATGGCATATTATATTTGAAACCCTTACTCAAAGATTGATATTTCCTCCAACAAGAATCCTCATCACTAACATCTATTGGGTGCCCTTTATTATTGTTCTCACATTTTTCCTTATTGTTCCAAGATTTTCTTTGATTCAAATTTTTAGTGATCTGGCTCAAATAAATGTTAGTGGTTTCCTGTTGTTTATGTTAGTGAACATTTCCTTCATAAAACCCACATTGAGATCTTTCCAAACTACCATATTTAACCCACACAGGCTGGAGGAACTGTATACACCATAATTTCACATTTGTCTTAAATTAATTAATTCCCCTTTCTCATTTACCACAAAAATAGACTTCGAATCAATCAAATATAATTTGATTAATTATCCATTTCAAAATCCAAAAAAATAACCCAATCCTCACCACATGTCATTATTCTGCATGTTTTTCTACTATTGAATTAAAAATTCAAATTCAAATCCTCACCCATTCTTAGTGGTCCCCATTCTTTTTAGAAATGTTGGGTTAAGCATGACATTCAAGTGAGTTTGAGCCCAGGAAAGGTAAGATCGTTTGTTGGATGAAGAGCTCAGTGACTTCGCAGGGAGCTCGTGGTGATGTTTCATGAAGTTTGAACGTGGAATGCATAAATGGCTTCAAGTTAACAGAGGAAAATGATAAGAATCGAGTTTGATAGCTCGCCATTCGAAGGACTCAATGCGAAATGATTGCCCGCTATTTGACCAAGGCAAGGAAAGAGTTTAACATTGCGGGGTCATAAAACCTTGATTGCATATCACCGAGTTCATTGTAGGATTTCAGAAGCTCATCAAGTTGTGGCTATGTGCAGACTCTATCCAGTTCATGGACCCCCCTCAATACTTCAAGTCGAAAACGGGTCCAAACGGGGGGGGTCTCCAACATTACAGACCAATTACCATTACACCATTTTTATTTAAATATGCCTAATCCAATAATACATTTATTCATTAGCTTATCTTCGGCTATATCTTTTAATTGATATTGAGAAGACTAGCATTCACCTCAGGAAATTGTCAATGACCCATGATGGACATCCTTCATCAGGTAGTTTCAATCTATACTGCAATAAATACATCATTGGGTGACTTCATTTTAGTTCACTGCAATTATTCGTCCACCATCGCCTCTATCCAAATCTCAGCCAACACAAATCCTTTCTATAACTCATGTTGAGTTGGATAGCTCATTTCCATATCACGATTCCAACCTATTCAGATAAGTCTGGACAGTCAGATATTCTCAGAGCTTGTTTAAGGCTCCAAATGTATACTTTGTGCAAGAAATCCTCTAATAACCTCGTCTGCGAGTTGTTTCATCATCATGTTGAGAGAACTTGTTTGAGTTAACTCTCCTCTATCAAGACTGTAATGAGCAACTATTCGCGACTAAATCTGAATGTAATCGATGCATTGTGCATGTTATTGACAGCAATTCAAAAGTGTCCTACCCATTTTGTGAGCTTAATCTCGGTCACATTTCATCCTTCTGTGCTTCTTTGTGCCTAGTCTCAATACTTGTAGGTACACTAAGCAAGTTTAAGTTCTATTGCAGGTTCTTGGAGTTCAAAACTTATCAAGTGGTGAAGTATTGAACATGTCAGTTGAGTTGTGGTAGAACAAAACAAAAATGAAATCACCCTTCTTGACGTTCATCCTAGCTTCACTGGGGGCAAAACTGGTACCCCCTGACTTCGGTCTGATAAATTTTAATAAATTCATCGACAATGCGTGTCTCTTAGTTTGTGGTATCAACTGAAATACCAAATAATCTAAATGGTTGCAATAGGCCGAAGTTGACTTGTGGTGCATTACAATCCAAGATTTAACAAATTAACCCTTCCTGAAGAAACGACTAGAGCTAACCCTTTATTTGACTGCAATCTACCATCCCTAGTACTCAGTTTCTTGTTCTGATAAATCCGTTTCCCTAAAACCCCATTTGCACAAGAATGTTAAACGTAGGATTAGAGAAATCATTTTTGGACTGCACTAGGAGTAGTACGACACAATTCAACTTTAGGAAGAGGATTGCCGGCCTTCTCCATTTGATACAGAGATATCAGGATTGAGCCCAAGTCCACACATCCTTCGAGAGGTGATCCCCTATGTTTGATCCCAATCACACCGAACGTCCTATTCACATCCTGACCCATTCTGGGAACATGTCAAGTGAATTTGGCGACAACACAATGTCAGGAAGTTGCATATCAAGACACGTACCTTTTACGATTAACCCCCCAAAGTTTAGGAGGACAAGCTTTAGACTGGATTTTTCCATCTGCCCAAAGGGTCGGTCACAACATTTACAGACTTATCGGGAGAAATTTGTCAAACATTTTTCTTATAACCCTAGACCTCAGAAATAACCATGCTTGATCTCTGCAACATTAGGCAAAGGCCAAATGAAACTTTTGCCTCCTTTTTACAACGATGGTGTGAAATTACAAGCCGATTTCCTTGCTCAGTACCCGAGAGACAACTAGTTAGCATTTTTGGCCTTAATCTCAATGTCCAAATTATCATTTCAACATGCAAATGCATTGTTTGAATAGTTTCTAAGAAGTCACTCGAAAAGGGCACACAAATTGGAAAAACCATCATTTCTAAGGGCTTACTTAAAGCACGCTTTAGAGACCTACCTTATTGAGACACTCCTCAAAACCAGGACCAAATTTAAATTCTTTAACCGGAATCAAAATATCGTCAACGATGGCATTACTGATTCCCACTGTGTCTGAAACATCCAAAACCATCCCACCAACATATTAAAACCTAAACAACCCATCATTATCCCTAGAAAGGAAGTTCCTTCTAGGGATCGACAAAGAGAGTTCACTCCTCTCGGAGAAAGTCTATCTAGTGTCTTTCGTCATTTGGACAAATGTCTAATATGATTACATATCCCATTGTTAGACCTTTTGAAGAAGGACAAACCAAAACCAAATTAGTATAAAGACAATGAATATTGTGATTACCATTGCATAAAAGGGCACTCCACAAATCGATGCATGCATCTCCGCCATTATATCTAAGACCTGATTGAATGTGGAGACAGAGAAGTTAAAAATACTTCTGAGACAAAAAAACCTAATGAAAAACTTCACATGTTCAAAAATTTGTTCCCTAACCATGATAACAATTCAAAAGATAAGGGTCAATCATCAAGTAATGTCGAGTATGACTTAGTCATCTCGACCATAGATTATGACCAAGAATTAGTAGCAAACTATAAAGATCAGAATTGACTGTGTGATCACCACTAGACAAAAAAAAAATGTGGGTCCCCGTAACAAAAAAATCTGCCACTTCGTCCCCGACATCACCTCCTAATTTGCCATCTAATTCCACCGCCAATTCCTCTCCACAACCTACACCACCATTTAATATTGTCAAACAATTAGAGAAGACTGCTACACAAATTTCAATCATGGAACTACTTAATTCTTCTCCCGCACTACAACGCATCCTTATGTAAACATTGAATAACACTTGTGTCCCTGAGGACATCAATTCACAACAATTCCAGGCTTTAATTGCACATCTTATAGTCCCCAATCCTATTTTATCTTTTGGTCCCACTGACTTGCTTAATCCCAACATCGCTAATAATCATTCTTTATACGTCGAGGGTTATGTAACTCATCGTAAAATCAAGCGTGTCTTAATTGACAATGGATCAGACATTAAATATTTGTTCCATGAAACTTTTACATTGTCTAGGTTATACTGAAAATGATTTACAAAACAATATCATAACCATTCGTGGGTATGATAATAGCGAAAGAAAGTCTGAAGGCACAATCACGTTGCCTCTCCAAGTTGGACCCATCACCTTAGACACCGGTCTGTCATGTGGTAGATGTAGAAGTTATCATATAACATTCTCGTCGGCCGACCATGGATTCATGCCATGAAATCCGTCCCATCAACATTCCACCAATACATTAAGTTTCCTTATTTGGACAAGGAATTTACATTACGTGCAGATCCCCAACCTTTTGAGTATTATAGATTCCTCGAAGGACGGTATCAACATGATCACTATTTTCCATCAACAGATAAATATGCTCCACCTTGCATAATCCCTAATAAAACATGCATTGATCCTGATACACTCCCTAACAATGATCCGAAACCATCATCTCATAACCAAAACACATTTTCCAATCCATTATCATCCGCTAGTCAACCACCTTCCACCAGTCCTCCTCCCACTAATCAATCATCTTCTTCCACTAATCAAGCTTCTTCTTCTAGCAACAATTATTCTTCCACCACACCATCTTCTTCTTCACCTAGCCAATCTTCTTCATCCAACCACACCTCCTCTATTAAGATACCTCCTCCTGTGAATAACCAACCTTCATCCTTAAATCCACCCCCTTCTTCTTATAACCCATTCTCTTCATCTTTTAAGACTACCAAACTAACTTCTCCACCACATGAGGTACCTATTGGTCCCCCATCTCACACATTTAAAATCATTGACACGGGATGCGGTGAATATCAATTTCAAAAGATGGAAGACTCTTTTTATATCACCAAATCCCCACATAGCTATGGAAAACATAACACTCCACATCTGAGAATCCATCCCACTTACCAAATGGGATAGTCAGTTTGGAACAAGTTTGGTAATCTTGACAACAAACATATTCCAAGTTCTTCAGAATCTTGGTTATATAATGACGACTTTGCTCCATGTTATGAGTCCCCTCAATTTACCAAAGCTCACCGAATAATGAAAAACATGCGATGGAAGGGTAAATGACTCGGTCTAAATGAACAAGGTCATTTAGACCTGATAAATTACACACAACATCACGGTAAACATGGTCTAGGTTTCAAGGTGTTTGTTGTTGCTCCCATAATAATTTCAAGTGACAATGATGACACCAGTTCTGATAATGACATCAGGTCTCCATGTAGTCTTTTTTGAGGACCTCGCTGAAACACATCTTTTCTTTGAACATTTATCTATTAATGTCATCAATTTTGAGCCTACACATCCGAGTCTCATAGACCATGGCCAACCACATCATGCGGCCATGGACATGTTCCAAAATGATGAAGCCATCAAATAATTCCTTGGAACTCACGACCAAATCCCTACTTCTGACCATAGAAAAGGATTTGAAATCAATCTAAATGAATCAGCCTATTTTGGCGAAGAGATAAAATATTCAGATCCTTCACCCTCAGAAAATTTGGATCAAAAGCGCAAACAGAGGATTTCTCGATAGTCAAAACCTCACTGCCACCCTATCCACCAAACATGTCAACAAAAATTTCCAACAAACACCCGACACTGATGACCTACATCAACCATTAGCATCGTTCTCTGAAAATGATACATCTAAAATGCTTGTAGAAGAAACAAAAGACATAAACATTGGCACCACTGAACAACCAAAAATTTTACAACTTGGCATTAGTCTGTCTGACCAAGAATGCATGGAATTCACAACACTCCTTATTGAATTCCAAGATATATTTGCATGGACATATAAGGACATGTCAAGCCTGGACCCATCTCTTGTAGTACACCATCTTGTGGTACATCTGGATGTAAAACCTGTAAAGTAAAAACTACGCAAAATGCATCCCCAAGTTGCATTGCTTGTCAAAGCCGAACTCGAGAAACTCTTGGAAGCTGACTTTATCAAACCTATTGATTATTCAGCATGGATATCTAACATAGTTCCTGTCGCCAAGAAAACTCCCGGCATCAGAATATGCACAAACTTCTGCATGACATCAACAAGGCTTGTCCCAAAGATGACTTTCCCTTGCCAAATATAGACATGATTGTTGATTCTACGGCAGGCCATGAAATGCTCTCCTTAATGGATGGATTCTCTGGTTACAATCAAATACGTATTGCTGAAGGGGATCAACATAAAACAACATTTACTACACCATGGGGCACCTTCTGTTATAAGGTCATGCCTTTTGGCTTGAAAAATGCTGGTGCCACCTATCAACAAGCAATGACTATCATCTTCCATGACATGTTACATGATATCATGGAAGATTATGTTGATGATATATTAGCAAAATCTAAAACACGAATAGGGCATCCAAGTGTGTTGAGACACATTTTCGATAGATTACGTGAGTATAAGGTTTGTCTTAACCCAAAGAAATGTGTGTTCGGAGTAACCTCTGGTAAATTATTAGGGTTTATTGTCTCACGAAGAGGCATAGAAGTGGATCCTGCCAAAGTCAAAGCCATTATGGAAATGCCTCCTCCTCAAAACCTAAAACAATTACGCAGTCTTTAGGGAAATATACAATCTATTCGGTATTTCATATCACAGTTGGCTGACAAGTGCCATCACTTTAATCAGTTACTCAAGAAAGATGCACACTTTCACTAGAACCATGATTTCCAAGACTCTTTTGGGTAAGTTAAAATGGGTAATACCTCTCTAGTCCACTGTTCTTATGTCACCAGTTGCCGATAAACCCATGTTGCTTTATACATCTACCACTGAACATGCCATAGGAGCTCTGAACTAGTACAACGATAACGATCAAGGAAAAGAACTAGGCTAATTATATTACCTTAGTCAAACACTTATTGATGCACAAAGTATGTTATTCCCAAATAAAAAAAGTATGCTTAGCGGTCGCCTTTGCATTCCATAAGTTACATCGTTACTTGCTCAATCACACAACTAAGTTGCTTGCCAAAATTGATCCTCTTAAGTATTTGTTGCCCAGACCCATTCTCACGGGAAGAATGTCTAGTTGGGTTGTATTACTTAGTGTATTCGATGTCGGATTTGTTCCGCAGAAATAAATTAAAGGAATAATCCCTTGTAGACGAACTTGCTGAGGCACCCCTTCCTGGCATGGAACCACTTCAGTTCTCTTTTCCTGATGAAGATATTCTACACATAGACATCGCACCAGCTTGGACTCTATTTTTTGATGGATCTTATAATCTCCATAGCTCAGGGGCTGGTATTTTACTTATCACACCTAGTAGACATGTTATCCCCAAATCATTTCACTTAGCATTCCCATGTACCAACAATATTGTAAAAAATGAAGCTCTCATCGTAGGATTAAAACTAGCTATATCTTGGAATCTTACAGAATTAGTTGCCGATTTGGTGATTCTTTACTTATCATCAAACAAGTTACCAATGAATACTAGGTCAAGGATGAAACATAATTATCCCATATAAACACATGGCTGGATAGTACCTTACTCGAAGCTATTTTTGATTAATTAGCTTTGATAAAATCCCCAGAATTCGTAATAAATGATTAGCTGATGCTATGGCAACCATCAGATCCCTATTAGAAATCACATCTAGTCAACCCCAGGCACATTTTCTTGTTGAACATCTCTTAATGTCTGCCTATGATCTTCCTGAAAAACACTATAGTATGTGAGATCGTGGGTCCGAATAACTCTTGATACCACGATATTTATACCTTCATTCAGTGATAAAACATTTCCTTGCCGACATGAAGCCAATCCATAAATGTGCTTTAGCACAACTTGCTTCTTGTTACACCATTTTAGAAGAAACTCTATAAACGAGGATATGATGGCACCAACTTGGACTCTGATGTCTTAATCAGGAAGAATCCTCGAGTGTCTTAGTTGAAGTCCATTCTGGTATCTGTGGAGCACACAGCGAATGGTATCGCCTTAGCCAATAAAATCCTGTGAGTTGGATATTATTGGCCCACCATGGAAAGTGACGTATGTCATTTTGTCAAATGTTGTCAAGCATGTCAAAAGCATGGAAATCTTATCCACACACCTTCCCAGGTGATTACAATTGATAACCACACCATGGCCCTTCTCTCAATGGGGACTTGAGCTCATTGGTAAAATCATACCAACATCATCACATGATGGACATAAGTTCATCATTACCGCTACTGATTACTTCACTAAATGGGTAGAAGCTATGCCTCTCACTTATGGCTACCGGTAGCCAAATATCGAAATTCATTTTTCAATAGATCTCATTTGTCTGATTTGGTATTCCATCCACTTTGGTTGCCTAGATAATGGTCCTGAGAAATTTTTGATTAATTAGCTATGTGATCAAATCCCCATGAATTCGTAATAAGACCTTGCCCACAATCGTTATGGGACCATCAAATCCCTGATAAAATCACATCGAGTCGACATGACCCCAAGCATATGGTCTCATTGGAACAACGTGCTTAATGACCTTACACCATGATCTTCCTGAAAAACTATTTATGAACACCCATGGACCGATAATTGGAATACCATGATTTGATACCTTAATTCGTGATAGAATCATTCATGCCAACATGAAACCAATGTAAATGTGCTTACTAGCACAATGCCTACCTTGGTAGCCACCCCATTTTAGTAGAAACTCTTTATTTACAAGGTATGATGGTACCCTGCTCTGATGTACTTAATCAGATAGAACTCCTCGAGTGTCTTAGCTGAAGTCCATTATGGTATTTGTGGAATACACATGAATGGTATCACCTTAGCCAAGAAAATCTTGTGAGTTGGATATTATTGGCCCACCATGGAAAGTGACGTATGTCATTTTCTCAAATATTTTCAAGCATGTCAAAAGCATGGAAATCTTATTCACGCACCTTTTCTAGGCATTACAATCGATAACCACACCATGGCCCTTCTCTCAATGGGGACTTGAGCTCATTGGTAAAATCAGACCAACATCTTCCGATGGACATAAGTTTATCATTACCACTACCGATTACTTCACTAAATGGGTAGAAGGCTATGCCTCTCACTTATGTTACCGGTAGCCAAATATCGAAATTCATTTTTAATAATCTCATCTGTCGATTTGGTATTCCATCCGCTCTGGTTGCAGATAATGGAAAATCATTTAAAAACCAGGATGTAAAAGACCTAGCCAAACGTTTTCACATCAAACTTAAATGGTCCACTCCATACTACCCTCAGGGCAAACGGTCAAGTGGAAGCAACCAATAAGACCTTAAAATTCATCATGGAAAATATTTTCAACACCCATGGACGTAATTGGCATACTCAAATTTACCCCGCTCTTTGGGCTTACCGTACATCTTACCGCACGCCTACCGGAGCCACCCCATTTTCCCTTGTTTATGGTTGTGAAGCCATTTTACCTATTGAGATAGAACTCCCATCCTTGAGGATCTCCCTTAAAGATGTAATTAATGAGGATGAATACTGACAGTCCACGGCTTCAAGAGCTTGAGCTTCTCGATGAAAAATGACTTAATGCTCTCAATCATCTTCAAGTCTATCAAAACCGACTGCAACGCAATTATCATAAAAAGGTAAGACCCCAGAGAATTCGAAATTGGTGACCTCGTTTTAAAAGAAAATCAAAAGAATACCACTAAAGAACGAGAAAAACAAGGAAAATTTGAGCCTAATTGGTTAGGACCCTATGTAATCACAACTAAATTTGGCTCTGGAGCCTATAAATTGGCCACTGAAGATGGTCAAGATCTTGATGAACCAATGAATGCAGTTCATTTAAAGAAATTTTATCCTTGAGATGTTCACTATTCCAGGATACAATGTGTACATTGTTCCTTCTGTCTTGCTTATCTCCGAATAATTTAAATTTATTCATTTCCATTGGTAGATATTTTCTTTATCAAAATCACATCTTCATATTTATCATCATGAGACAAGTGCTAATATAAATCCTATTAAGTTTGTGAGCATCATACTTCTTCCATTTTCAGTCGCTTTCATCTATGGTCATACCTAGAAGCTTACTGATGGTAATATATTCCCTTCAAAGACATTCTCTCTTTCATAACAAATCTCTAAACTTCGTTACCCAGTTCGTTTGGTCGTCCATCTCAGTCTTCGGTGTTGAACCCTCGCGTCCTACTAGTCGTGTGGGGCTGAGATTGGGGGCAGACGTTTCTTCCCAAATACAAAGCACTATTGTAAAAAAAATCCATCAATTCAATAACTTATGAATAATTCATTGTCACATCTTTCGTCTTTCATAGTCTTTGGTGTTGAGTCCACACTTCTTACTGGTAGTGTGAGACTGGGAATGGAGGAAGGTGCCCTTACTCGTTTACGTCTTACCTTCGGCGATAAACCCTTGCCTCTTACAAGTGGCATGGGGCAAAGTGTAGAGGGTAATTCTCATAAAAGCATAAAAACATTGCAAAATATTAAAAAAAACAAAACAAAACAAAACAAAGCAAAAAAAAGACAAAAAGGGAATTCAGTCACCTATATTTTGCCTTCGGTGATGAGCCCTTGCTTCTCACTAGTAGCATGGGGCAAGGCATATGGAGTCATTTCAAAAATACAAAATCTTACAATGCTTGCAAATTATAGAATCCCCAAACAAATTTAGATGCCTAAGTGAAGAGAGATCTATCCCTTAACGTAATTTAGATGCTAAGTCTAAGTGAAGAGAGTTCAGTACCATAATGAAGAATGGAGTCATAATTTCCTTATTGTTAGCAATTGTCTCCATTATCTACCTCACGTCCTTATTGATTCTTACATCCCAATCTTACTAGCAGGCTGGACTTCTTTTCACATAATCACCACCATATCTAAGGAAAAATAATTTTTGTGACTCATAAAGTACATACGGATAAAGCCATTTTTTGAAACTGGTTCAGTACCGTTATGAAGAATGGAGTCACAATTTTCCAAAGGGATTGTTGTTAGCATTTGTCTCTATATTCATTATCTACCTCTTGCGTCCTTCTTGATTCTCGGTGATGAGCCCACAACATCTTACTAGTTGTGTGGAGTCAAGAATTGGAGTTGGAATTCTTTTCATCATATCATCACCACCATAAACCTGCCAATGGAAACAGAATTTGTGTTATTCTGATCAAAAGTTACCACATGGAACACGGTACATTACGAATACATATCCTGGTTTTAAAACCTCAACAAAAATAAGTCTGAACTCTGGTCAATAAATTGCTAAAAACAGTGTAGAAACACTCATCAAAAATCTAAAAACATCCAGGCAAAATCATCAAAAATCTAAAACCAATGTAGCAAGAATCGTCAAAAATCCAAATACATTAGAAAAAAATTGTCAAAAATCCAAAAATAGTGTAAAAATCCAAAAATCCAAAAACATTAGAAAAAAATCATCAAAAATCTCAAAAAACATTAGAAAATCTATATATATATATATATATAATAAACACAAATAAAAAAATCCACAACATTGCAAAAACTCTAAAATAACCAACACAATTCAACTTTTGAACTATTATCCCCAACAAATGATCCAATCACCTTATGACTACCAAATTCAAACCACTTCTGCTCACGTGAATCCTCGCTTGGGGCAAATCCAGCTCTCATTGTTTCCTTGTTTGAGGACAATGACCCAATACTTTACTATGTCCTTGTACCCCTACTTTGGGGCACATCCAATCAATTCTTACTGTGGAAAATGTTAGGGACATGTTTATTGGTTCTTGTGTTGCATTATTAGTTATAAATTATTAATTGTTTTCTTGTATCTTGATATATTACAGGGGGCATCTTGATTTTATGTATCCTAGTGTTCTCTCTAATATTATTATGTTATCTTATTGCATGTCATACTGGGGCATGATACTTTTTTGATGGCCTCTGTCTATTCTCTCTTCCATTTGCATATCGTTCTGGGGTATCGAACCTTTTTGATGGCCCCTGTGTATGCTATCACGCATATTACAGTCTAGTCATCCTGATCTTTTATATCATGATGCATCTTGTTATGTACTATATTAAAATTAAGATGCTTTTCATCACGTGAGTATATTCCTACATGATCAAAATATTACTTTGTACCCCATCCATTCACCCATACTAATACATTCCCCAGTTTGGGAATCCTACTTGATCACCGTTGCAGTTTGCGAATCCTACTTGATGATCTTTCTCAAGTAGCATTCACTATCCAGCAACTCCTTCTCCCCCACCATGATCACCATGTATTTGATCCATTCATCCTCACTCCACATTTTTACTCTTCCACCACTTATATCCATATTACCCTTCTCACCATTCCTGTCCCCTCTCACCCATTTGTATTATTTCCTTTCCCCTTTCTACTTCCTGCTTGACAATCTTACTTAATAACCCCTTCTATATGGGATCCTCGGTGGAGGTTTACTCTCTCCCTAAGATCTTCCCATTGTAAAATCTTCTTCACCACCTCCCCTCTCATCAAACAACAATCACCCCCAAACACATCTTCCCATTCCACCTCTTCTGCTTCTCATTCTCGCATCATTACTCTCACCACGTGCAAGCATCCCAATTAAGGATTCACCTCACACTCTCAACCCTCCACTACATATGTTCCTTCATCCATTCATGTTACACTCCTTTGTTTCCTTTCTTTCTTGTTATCACCTCATCTCATATCATATACCACTCAGGCATACCTCACTCACTCTTTTCTCATCCTTCCCCAAATCCGTCTTATGCTTGGTCATCCTACTTACACGCTCTCGTTGTATGGATAATTCATTTGAGGGTTCCCCTTCAATCCATTTTTTCATACCCTATTCCCACCAACTCTATCATCATACTTCTTCTTCTTCAGCTTGGTGATCTTACTTAACCATTCCGGCTGCATGGCAATCTTACTTAAGACTTCCACTTAAGGTTGATCTGCCCTATGGCCTTCCCCCATCCCATAATATTTCCCCCATCTTATTTCTCCCACCTCTCATCACAATCATCATCTTCAACCTACCATTCCACCCCTGTCCCCAATATCATTTTGTCTTTCTCCTTGCATATCATCCCTGTCGGTTAGGTGATCTTAAAAAACCTCTCTGGCAGCATGGTGATCTTACTTAAGAGATTCTCTTAAACATGACATGTCATCTTACACTTTCCCATCACTCTACAATCTCACCATCCATCTTTCCTCTTCATTCCCCATCATCACATCTTTTTACCACCACTATCACCCTCTTTTGCTTGGCAATCTTACTTAACCACTCACTCGGCATGGCGATCTCACTTAAGAGTCCCTCTTAAGGATGATCTGTCTCCTTTCCTTTCCCCATCACTACACACCCTTCACCTTTCACTTTTTCTCGGCATTCCCCATTATCACATCCTTTCACCTCCTTTTTGATTCTCACAAACACCACTTCTTGCTTGACCACTTGTCATCTCCAGTTTCACTCATTTGGAAATCTTACTTAACCACTTCCATCACTTGACAATCTTATGTCAGGGTCCTCCCTATGCTTAACTTATCATTGTGAACTTCTCCCTCGCCTCATTCTTCGTTCACTTTGGTGATCGCTTCTTCCACCTGGTATCTCCTACTACCCACTTTTCCCTCCTACTATTCTCCTTTCTCCACATATCCTCTTACAACATACATCTAATCTCTTCCACTTATAATCACGTTCTTTTCCCCCATTTTCCCCTTCTTGATCCATCATCCTTCATACCGTTTCTTCCCATTCTTTTCATGTCTTGGTTCTTCATCCTCACCTCATTCATCCTTATCACCTGCATCCTCTCCTCACTTTCACCTAGTCCCAACTCATCCCTCCCATTTTCTTTACTCTTTCCACTTCATCTTCTCAAATTCCCCCCACATTTCTACCCACACACGCATTCGCCGTTATTGCTAACATTCCTCTACCATTCTTTCATCATCGTCTTCTATTCCTGCGCTAATAATTGTAAGTGGGATTTCCCTAAAAATCATCAATCCTCATTTCACACGACCTCATTCACTCCCTTGGACCTTTTAGAGTTTTCCTTCATTCCTTCCCTCCTTTAAGCCCACCACTCATTGTAAGGGGGATTTCCCTAATGTCCCTTTTTTTGCGTTACCCTTTCCAATCCTTGTTAGCTTTCTCCTTTTCTTCATTTTTTTCTCACCCTTTCCCACCACACATTGTAAGGGGGATTTCCCTAATGTCCCCTCATTGGCATTGCCTCTTCTATCCCCCATTCTCTTTTCTCTCCTATTCGTTTCCCTCAATCCCACCCTTTCTTGTCGCTTCTTACCCATCTCTCCATCTTCTCTTCGCCCTCTTCAATATCTTTATTGTCTTCATCATACATCCTTTTTCTATTTTCTCGTCATCCTAGTATCCTCATTTCATGCATCTCCACATCTTTTCTAATCGATGTCATTCCTCCCCTCTTTCTTCTCTGAACATTCCTTATACTGTTCCCTTTCCACTTATTACCCCCTTCATGTATTTCCTTCTTTCTACATCATTTTCTTTGTTATCCTCTTCTCTCTTCCACCCCTCGTCTTATTTCCCTTCCCCTGTATCATCTTCTTCCCCTTTTCCCATCATGTTTCCTCCTTACTTCCCCATCGATAACCTGGCTCTTTGAGTGTTGTCCTATCTTTTTTATCATACCACCCTCCACATGCATCTCCATATGGTCTGTTCCATATTCTTTTCCTTGGTCTTCCTCGCAATGACATGATTCCTTTAATCTTCTCCCTGCATTCGCTCTATCTTCCTTTCCTCTCCCCTAATTTTCACGTTTCTTCTGACCGCTTCTCCTTTTCTCTACCACCCCTACCTTTTCGTTCATTCTGTATCTGTTTCTCTTCTTTTCTCTATTCTTTTTCACACTTTCCTTGCCCCTCATAGTTTCTTTTTTTTCTCTGTTCTACTTCTTCTTTTGTCCTCTTTCTATTTTCATCCATTTCACCCCCTACTCCCACCTCATTTTCTCCTTATTTATCCTTTCCCGTTTCCTACTTTTCTCAGCTTTATCATTTCTTTCACTTTCACACATCCCTCTTTACTATCTCTGTTGCTTCCTTCATTTTACACATCTCTCTATTTTATCCATTCACCCTCTACTCTGTCATTTTCCTATTTTTTCCTTGTTTGTCCTTCATCATTCCCTTCTTCCCCTATCATCCCTCTCTCTTATTTCTACCTCTTTCATTCCTTTTCCTCCCTCCCCTATCTCCCTTACTCTTCTCGTAATCAACCCCCAATCCTATCCATTCACTTTTCTCTTTCCCACACACCCTCACACCTAGCATTTAAGGCCGATTGAATCCTTTCTCCATTTGCATCGTGCGGTCATTCTAGTCTCTTCCACTCCATTATCGTCCTCTTCTCCACATAATTCATTTCTCTTCTTTTTTGAGAGTTCTGTCATATATTCCATTCTCGTCAGTCCTCTCGAGGGGCATCATCACATCTATCTATAATCACATATTGTCATGACATTTTTGTCTTGGAGGATACTATGACATCCATCACTCACCACTTTCTATTCTCCCCAACAAACATTCGCTCTACCTTTTGCTTAAGAAAAGTAGATTGAATTATTTTCCCATCCCATCTACTTTCTTTGAAAGGAAACTACTTTCATAGTACCCTTCCAAAGAGGGGAAAATGTAGACACCCTAATTTCACATCTGTCATAAATCAATTAATTCCCCTTCCTCATTTCCCACAAAAATACACTTTGAATTAATCAAATATAATATGATTAATTATCCATTTCAAAATCCAAAAAAATAACCCAATCCTCACCACATGTTATTATTCTCCATGTTTTTCTACTATTGAACTAAAAATTCAAATTCAAATCCTCACCCATTCTTCGTAGTCCCCACTCACCTAAAATCCTCCACTTATGAATTAAAAATATAATTCAAATCCTCACCCATTCTTCATGGCCCCCACTCATCTAACCTTGCCCACATTTTCAAACCAATCACCTAATCTTGCCCACATTTTCAAACCACTCACTTAATCTTGCCCACATTTTCAAACCATGATTACTTAAATTACTCTAAGTTAATCACTCCCCCAGGCTATAAATACAACCTTACCCCTCCCCTTTAAGGACACTCTTAATGGTCAATTTTTCACTTAGGGTCAATTGAGTGAGAAATAATTCACATAAGAAAGATATATGAGCAAATACACCCTACTCGTCAAGGTCAACTCTTGACATCTTAAACATCTAGGGGATCTCACTCTCAAGCACCATGAAAAGGAAATTTGAGCCCTAATCATTGAAGTATCACATCCTTAGAGCACACCAAGTTACAAGTCTGAATACATCATATGTTGCTACCCTCGACCACTCTCATGCACTACAACTTGAGTCAAGGATCATTTCCAAGTGTTGAATGCCTTATTAGTGTCTTGCCAAAAACCAGTGATCTCATGCACATTTGCACATATCCATCAAGAGGGAGTATTACATGTGGCTTGATCCATCTTTGCAGTATTAATACATAGTTCAACATTCATCACACCATTATGAGTGGGGTGAGGTCTGTGTAACTCAATTAGGCTAATCCCTTTTTGGGTTGAGGAGAAACCATCTATAGGTACAAAAGTGTAAATGTAGAATTTTAAGCACAAATTCCAAATCCAGGGACACAAACAAACTAGGTGCTAGAACCAATTTTCATATCAGAACAACATAGGGAAAAATTGACCATAAAGGGACATAAACGTCGAGAAAATATGTTTGGGTTTGGTGATTTTAACTTACACTCAATATCAACAATCCAAATTTTATAAACACTTTGATGACACTCTACACAATACATTCTTATAATTCCAAACCTTTATCACATTTCCCGACTTTACAAAATGATATTACCTCTTTAAGCTTAACCCTAATTTTAATTTGTCTGACTATTAC